>JAMKCH010043480.1:0-12448 GCA_023653785.1 Ophioderma brevispina
CTTTGTTTTTAATTTGCCTTCTTATCGTAATCGTCCCCAGAAAACCTGCTTTGAATTTCTGTCGTTGCCAGAACATAAATTACTAAATCATCATCTTATTACATAAGAAGGCGTGATTCGGCTTATTCACTTCAGTGTGATCTATTCCTGTGCTCATAATTTCTTGGACAATTGAGAACTTACGCCCGCTTTCCTGCAAACGGCGCACCATCGTGGTGCACGTTGATGCATTAAGCGCAACAAAGCTGCACATGTGGTTGTTATGTCCAAAAAAATTATGGCCCAGAGTACAATACTTGGTAAGCATTCCACATATGCAAAAAACCTGGGTTGGAAAAAAAATTGGGGCGCTTTTTTCTGGAATCTCCTCATGTCTCTTAAGGCTCCAATTTCATCCCCTAATTGCTTGTAACCCAGAGACTGGGCAAGTGTCAGATTGATCCTGCATTCACTTGCTCCATTTCCATACCTTCGTGCAGTAACGTCAGCGCGATATTTGCATGGTCGCGCAGTAATCTGTGCCTCTGGCCTAAAGTGAACGTCATTTTTACACGTGCACACACAGACGGCATATCTTGACGCAATGCTTAAAAGCTGCTTCAAAGTTATACATCACTGCACGTAGTAGAGAAATGGACTATACATAAACTCACATAGAAAAGTTTCTCAATCACAAAATCATTCCAGTTAGAATCTTACATCTTGGATGTTTCTGGATAGTGCAACTCCTGCTTTGATTCTCAAGAAAAACCATGCACTCCGCCAGTCAACCTTCTTGTACGCACTGGGTAACGAAGAGACGCTGTCTTTGACCCTTAGGAACAAGTCCATAGTCCTTCCCGCTTCTATTTCATGTTGAAATAGGATTTATTACATGTAACTTGTAAGTAAATGTATAAAGCCTTTTTTGCTTACTTTGCTTTGAAGCCAATATTGAATATGATATGCATCATCAGAAGCTTTTGCTTGGTGTGCAATACCGCTGTGCGATTATCGCGTACCGCCCAACACTGCACAATACCCCAAAATCTGGGCAAGACTTCAATATGTACCCCCCCCCTCTCTATATTTACATGCAACATAAAATGTTATTATTTAGCTGTTTATATTATTTCGTTGTTGATCAAACAAGGCCAAGGCCAAAATTAAAATCATGTAATATATACAAGGAGGGGTACATATGGAAGTTGTTTCCAAAGATTGGGCATTTGGTCATGCAAAACTTCATTTAACTGTTAGAAGACCTTTTAAAACTATTCTTAACTCAGTCCGCTCTTCTTGCATAACAATATAATAATAATATGGATGTCTTTTTTTTGTTGATCACGGAAAAATCCTCTCGTCATGAAATATCAGGCTCATTTAGCTTGGGCGCTATTTTCTGTTATAAATCAAGCCATCCAATATTTAAGTAATAAAGGGGGATGCAGTAGCATTTATGGGTGAATAATGTGTCCCAGGTGGGAATAATGGCCTCGGCTGCGCTTTGCCCATTATTTAAACATTTTTCCCGCTGAGGATACATTATGAGCCCTTAAATGATACTGCAAACCCATTATTTCTATTCTATTACCTAAAACAGCTTGATTATAAATAACAAAATGCATTCACAACCCAGTATTGCAGAATGGGCAGTAAACTGACCAATCAGAATGCTGCATTTACAATAATGGGTAGCTTAGATAATACTAATAGAAATGATAAATATTGCAACTTTTAATTCATACCGGGTCCTGGAGGTTCAGATTCCTGGAGGAAGAACATCACAGATCTGGAACCATCTTTGTCCAAGAACTTGTCCATCAAATGCAGGTGCTATTTAATCAGAATAATGAGATCATTAGATACTCACCAAATGTTTTCTGTCAAAACAACTTATACTCTGGGTCATAATTTCTTGGACATAACAAACGCGTGCATTGATCGTTGTGTGTACTGTGTCTACGTGCAACACGATGGTGTGCCGTTTTGGCGTGGAAGTGAGCGTACGTTCTAAACTGTCCAAGAAATTATGAGCCAGATTATAATTGGCCAAAGCCAGATTTCTCTCCAAGTGTGAACGCCATCACCAAAGTTCAATAAGTCAATCTGCCTTGTTTTCAAGAAAAAAAATCATGAAAATGAGGCAGATTTACCATTAGCAAAGCACTGGCAACAGCCCTCACATCAGTTTTACCCCATCAATGTCATGAAAGGGCCAACCACCAATTACGATTAAGGTCTATAAGTGCAGTAAGCAGTTCATCCCAAAATTTCACTAATTTACTAAGTAAGACCAGAGAAGATGAGAAAGAAGGAGATGGCTCGATTTTGCCATCCGATTACCCAGGATTACTCTCATTCATCAGCTCATTGTTAGGAAACTTCAAGGACCACTCGATTGGACCTTTGAAGTAATGTGTTCAACCGCCTCAAGCTTGGCCGTTCAGGAAGGTTTCACAACAGGAAGTAATTGACATGCTCCCACTAAAATAGCATATTAATTTTCCAGCTAAAAGATCTCTGCTGGCAATGAACTCCGCGGTTGTTCTGACTGATTGTTATTTATTTCAATCGTTGGCGAAATAATTGAGGAAATCAGTGACTTTTTAACGAAAGAAACAGCAAAACCGACCCTTTTTCGGTAAGCTAACATTGATTCAAGGTTTTGGGGGTCAATAAAAGATGTTATTATTTTAGCCTAATTTACCAATATCCGGTTATTTCCTGTGAAATATGATATGATGAATGATTAGATAAATGCATTTTTAATACATCTTAACCATACTTTTTGTGTCAGAAAGTGTCCAAAGTGCCAAAATACTTTGAAAATTTGTGGTCAAAGTTGTTTATAACTGATGCAGGCGAGTACATTTCGCTGTACTGGTCACAACCATAGTGTATAGACCCTGTGCAAATACCAATTGACAACTGGGTAATTGGAATGTTTCTGGGATTTAATGACAGGTGTATGTAATGTTATCCAGCAAGTGGTGTTAAGTCTTTGGTCCAATCGATTAGATTTAAGCCGATTGAGATGAATAGGCGGTTGAACAGTTTATCTTTTGAAGTAGCAGTCGAACCACCTCCTTCTTTCTCATCTTCTCTGGTAAGACAAAGCAGCATACTGACAATAAAGGTCTTCTCATACTTTACCGCATAGATCTGCGCTGTGGTGAGTTGCGTTGCCGATATATCGATCACTTTCATGCCACAACTCACTCTAATGTTCCGCAAATCCAGTTGGAATGAACTTCACTGCTGTATTCTGGGAAGAGCCTGCAATCTAGTATCACAACTCACCGCAACGCACAAGCAGTAAAGCATGAAAGTATGAATGGACCTCAAGTGATCCATTAGTAATTTTTACATGCCACTGTGTGCCTCTCAGTAAGGCCAAAAAAAATAAATTGTTGTATTGGAGTAACGGGCCAGTGCAAAATAGGGTAGGGCGGGCGGATTTTTTTTTTTTTTAAATTCACTTTCCTGTACTTTATGTGACCATGCAAGCTAATAAATCACACAATGACAAAACAACTCAGTTGGAACTCTGGAGAGAGCCTTCAGCACCCGGGCAAATTGAAGACTAAACATTCTACAAGTACCCAATATAAGATTTTTATAAATTTGGCAGTGGTCTGGTGGTGGTGGAAGGATAAACAAATACATGTACAGACACTGGTGGAGAGGTTCCCAAAATATTATATGTTGACATAAAAATGGCCTAACACCCAACGGATTCATGACAAAACGCCAAAAACATGACGATATATAGTTCATGTCCGCCAATATCGCGCACTGTTCATTCAGCAACACATCCTTGTATGGCCCAGCGTCCGAACCGGCAGCTTTAACACTTTCAATGACAAACTTGTCCATATTTTCCTTGTCTATGATATTTTGAGCAACATCTGCAACACTGGAATTCAGGTCAACACGTCTCAGAACATCAAACAGAACCTCAAAACCACACTTTCCCTTCACGGAAACGCTGTACGTGGAGGCTCCCATTTTGCATCTGCGATCGCAATTTTTGATGCGTTATCCGTTTTATAGAGGAGCACCATACATCGTATTTCTGCAAAAACTTGCTTGATTTTTTTTTTTTCGTTTTCCTTTTTTTTTCCCTTACGGTTTTCCTCGATTTTTTTTTTTAAAAGTCTAGGGTCGGGCCGAATTTTAGGGTCGGGCGGGTTACTCCAATACAATTTTTTTTTTTGGCCTAATTTACCCCTCCAACCATGCTAACACTAAAGGTCCGTTTACACTTCCACTGCACTGCATTGCAATGAATTTACTGCAATGTTCCATCACTTCCACTGCACTCCTAATCGATTTACTGCAGGTCAACCCAGGCCACTGCAGGTCACTGGTTGCAGTACATTGCAGTAAACTTGCGAAGGATTGCAGTAAAATTGACGTACTGCATCTTGATGCATCACAAGTTAAAATTATTTTAACTTTGTTGCAGCACTGCATCAAAAATACCGCGCATATTAACAGCAAGGGCAATTCTGGCGAAATAAAAAGACTGAATATGGGGAGAGAGGAAGAAAGTAAATATACAGCAGTCAAAATAAAGATACGATGACACGCATTGGCATGTAGACGAGGTGCAATTTTGGTTGCCAAGGAAATTTGTTGCACTGCTCTTCACCGCATTGTATTGCATTGCAATGCGCTGCATCATACTGCAGTGGAATACAGTCTTCGCTGCAGTGCATTACAGCAAAGGTCCGTTCATACTTCCAATGCAATGCAGTGCTGCTGCACTGCCGATATAGCAATCACTTTCTGCAACTTCATGCAAACCACTGCAATGCAAGTTAAAACAAATTTAACTTTGTGGCAGTACTACATTGCAGTATGTGCAGAGCCTGCTATCCGGGCAATGCAACGCACTGCACTGCAGTAAAGGTTCGTTCATACTACACTGCAACGTGCGTTGCGGTAAGTTGCAGTGCTCGAATTCGGTCTCTGTCCAGTATACTGCATTGCGGTACTGCAACCGAGTTAAATTTATTTTAACTGCAGCTGCAGCAGGTTACGTTGAGTTGCTGCAGCAAGTGATCGATATGTCGGCACTGCACTGCGCAGTGCAACGTAGTATGAACGAACCTTAAGGATTTTGGTAGGCTGCATTGCAGTATTGCACTGCAATGCAGTGAAGTCTGAATGGACCATAAGGTGGATCAGGGTTAACTATGTGGTAGTCTCCTTGCAATCTATAATGTAAACTTTGTTTTATTTGGTTTTTTTTTCCTAGGTTGAATGATTTAATTTGTTCCACATCACCAGTAAGTCGAAATTTACTCTCATTTTGAAATTCAAGCAATTATGCACTTACCTCATCAGAATCAAGAATGAATTCCTCAATATTTGCAATATCGATACCACTATGATAAGATAAGATTTCCATCAAATACTTGTGCAGCGGTGTAAGCTTGGTCTTCCTTCTGTCTCGTTGTTCTTTGTAGCGAGCCTGAAAAGGTCAAAATTAAAATATATATATTGTTAGCCGAGTACCTTGGTAGTAAAGTAATTGTGGTGGACCTGACCTATTTTTGCAGTGCAGCATTTTCTATTGTAAATGTGTACTGGGCTAAGCTACTGGCCAGAGTGCCTATTTCTCTGCCTTTGGAGTTGGGGCCAGACTCCTCTACTGCAATTTGCAGTGATTGGGAGGGAGGAGGTATGCCATTCATACTGCACAGCAAGTCTATAAGGCGTGTAGCATCATTGTGGGATTAAACCATTTTCAAACAAAAGAATATTGTACAGATCAGAGTGAATGTATTATCATGCACTGAACTAATCAATATATTATTTTTCAGTGAAAGCACCAGAAACTATTATGTTGTGGGTGAAATGAGGGACTCACTCTCAGGTGGACAATAATCATGAAATGCATGGAAATGTGGGGAATTTGACTGCTGAAGCTAATGAAACAGTCTACAAGTCTGTTGAGGGACAAATGTATGGACAATGCTCTAATGTGGAGGGACAATTTACCCTTCCCCTATTCCCCACTGCCTCCAAGATGCCATGGAGGAATATGATGAAGAAAGCAGTGTTCAACAAAGAGCAATAAAGGAAAGGATGGTTGTGTTCAAAGATCTCAGGTTACTTTCAATAAGGGTGTTTTTAATGGTTTACGTTCTGCTGAAACCTGGAGTAAAGCTGAGACAACAAGACTCTTTGGAATTGAATTTCCCAATGCTACATGTATTTATTAGCAATTATAAAGTTATAAATTATGTTATATTACAAGAAGCAGCACTTTATACCTACTTTTTATTTTAATTTTCAATAAAGAATGTCTTGAAGGTGATTTTCAATGGCAACTTTGTTGATATCAGGATAGCCGAAACTGGGCCAACAGGTTTTTCAACTGTCTCAGATAATTAGCCATAACTCCTGAACCAGACCCCCAAATTACACCAACTAAAAATCCCATGAAAGCTGGAACACTCCTAAAAAGAATCAGTAAAACTCCAGTTGAGATGAACTTAAATTTTTGGCCCAAAAAATTAATCTTTCATTGTATAGTTTTTTTGGGGACAGTCTGTATAACAACCCTAATTTTTAAAAAACATTTTTCGGGGGTAACTTTTGGTCTTTTTGTAATTTACACTACAAACATTACGGAAATACTTTGAGACCTCTTTCCTTAACCAATACAAGCATAAATTGCAATTTAATGGCACTGGTGTATACCTATATCCCTATTAGACTGGGAAACATGTCAAATTTTGAATCACAAGAAATTAAGAAAATTCTTGATATTTACCTGTCTCTCCTTAAGAGTTTCAGCTTGCAGGCCTGTTAAACTTTTGCGGGGCATGCGCATCCTGGTGACATGGCCTGGAATTGCGGTGGGTCGACGCCTTGCGCCTTCACTGCCTTGAGCAGGAGATGTCCCATGATCTGGCTCAAGTAGGGCCTTAGACCCAGTTCTCGATTGTGACTCTGCCATAGCTAGACAGCTACTGGATCCATTCCATCATGATACATGTAGTCTATGTAAAAATTACATTTTTTCATTTAATGTTAGATGTTTGGGCCTTTTCAGTCAAATTAACACTTATAATCGCTGTCAGAATTTCTCAGGCAAGCCGAACGCACGCAATGTATTATGCAAATAAAATCGCGGTATAGGCGCACGCCTCTCGACCAATTACAAATAGCGTGACACTTGTCAAGAACTTATTTGTGCTTCCGGGTTGGCGCAAGTCACGCTGCGCGTACCCAATTTTGCCCGAGAAATTCTGGCAGCGATTATAGTGACTTAACTTTATAATATATTGCTGTAGGCTATACATGTACAGGGTGTCTCAGAAAGAATTACACCTTAACTATTGGTGACCATAACTTCGAAAGTGAGTATCACATTTGATAAATTTAAAAAGAATCTTAAACCACAATTACTTTTCAATATTTTAATGTAAACAGCACTCGATTCGGTTCAGTAGTTTTGAAAAAATAAGCGAATATGTAACACATGTCAATGGACACTTCCTTCCAAGTTTTGTAATAAAGTGATTCAGACAGAGCAGGCGAGAAATAATCAATACTTCTTTCATTTTCTTTTTCATTTTATTTCTTTAAAACAAAATATGATAATAAATTATATTTTGCACCAGGTTCAACATAATATTGCACATACATTACAAAAGAAATTTACATCTTTTCTTTTTCACGTAATTACAAATGAAGAAATGTCAGCGACATCTTCAGTCTTTTGGACAAATTAATGTTAATACCATGGCTGTCGCCAATACAGGCAAATTCCTTTTTCATTTAATTTAAATTGCATATCATCAGGCAGCTTTTTAGAATAGTTATGCTTTGAAATTAATATTGAAAACGAAGTTAAAGTTTTATATTCAACTAGGTTGTGCATTATAAAAATCTAAGAACGGTTTCAACCACCAAATGTTCACCTTTTTCTGTTTGCTAAGAATTGATTCAGATGTGTAGATTTTCCATTTTGATAAAATGCTTTCAAGATTTGTATATCCAGCATGCCAACAAATGCAAAGAAAAATTTATTGTAAAAAGTCAGTCGATCAAATCAACTCTTCAAAGTTCATAAAGGAATACAATGTTTATACTCCTGGCCAGTACTTCATATAACACGAGTAGGCCTATATATTATTAAAACGTGGGAATTTTGAATTTGCACTCAAATCATGCCTTTATTATTTAAGGAGGCTAGGACACGATAGATCTGTCCGAAATTTTTCATTGAAACTCGGTATGAACAAACTTCCATCGATGGTAGCCAACAATCCAAAATAAAAAATTGGGGTCACCGACCTCGTTTTTCATATAATATTGATTCAAAATACCTATTTTGCCATTTTTGATCAAAAGTTAGCACACAAACCTATGGAAATTTGATTTTTACGACAGACATTTTTAATTATAAAAAAAATTTTTTGATGGAATTTTAAGAAAAGTTGCGCACTACTAGAAGCTTCGATTAAAAAAGAAAAAAGATGGGGTCACCGACCTACTTTTCTCAATAATGTAACAAATAGCATGTTTTTTAGTGCTCAAAATTGTGAGAAAACTGTCTATGCGACATTCGGAGGCGTCACACGCAACATAGGTTACGCGATATCAACGCTTCTAATACTCTCGCACTTACCGACCACGCATTTCATAAAGTAAGACCAATTTCCGATTTATTCCTAATAGTTTGCCTTTATAATGAGCAGTACTTCTCTGAAAATCTGGGGAAAATAGGGAGCATTGAACAAAATACACATAAAAACAAGAAAGTATGCTGTACACCGTTAAAATACTGAGTTTATGGAACTTTCGGAGTATTTTACTGGCAATTCTGCCAACACAATCCTATAAAATCGTTGTCATTTACTGTAAATTGCACCCGACGTGTAATTTATAGAGAGCAATAATGCAACTCTCTCAATTCCAAACTAGTTATATTAGGAAGAACAAAACTTGTAAATGCTTGAAATTCAAATAATGTTAGTAGATTAAATTTTTATGTCTTGTTCAATGTTTTATTCTGTATTTTCGTCTCCTGACCTTAGATTTAGTGACGAGAGGGGAGACAGATTGAGGTATAGGGGGGGAAGAGGGTACTTTTTTTTCAGTAGGGATGTTCGGCCCCAGAATTCCGAACTTGGGTACATGGGACTGATTTCATCATTTCTTAGCCTTTGGAAGTTGGAACTCAGTGAATGTTGAAAAATTTGCAGGTGCAGGAACAAAAATTTGGCTAAATTTTTCCTCTTAGTAAAAGTTTTCAAAAGGACCGTCACAAGAACGGAATTATTAAGACTCTTTCCATCCACACTCATCGACTCCGCCGTGTTTTAATAACCTTTTTTTACAGGTAGTTGGCACTTTTAACTTAAGATGCATTTCATTATCCTAACACCTTCATTTTGTTTATAGGGTTCACATCCTTGAGAAAAGTTATGTTCCAAATTTAAAGTCGCTCCGGACGGTGCCACTGTGATTTCAATCCTATCCGGAAACGAAATCAGAAATTCTTCCAGGTCAATTTCGCAGGTAACAATTTGGCACACATAATTAGACCATGAGATCAGAAAAAAGAATCGCTCTTTTAAAAGTTAACTTTAGAAAATTCTATCTCTTTTGGTCCTTGAGGGGGTGTTTGGTGCCACCGAGAGGCCTCCCCGGGGTAAGGCCCTACGGGCCTAATAGAATAAACCGTGCATAGAAAACAATAACCACAAGATTGGGATTTCTATTCCTACAATTAATCTCATCTTTTTTTCAAAATAAAACAAGTACAATTGTCATACCTTATACGTTGCAGCCTCATGGGGAAATATAAAAACAACCTCAATTCGCCATTATTCATCCAGATCCTTTTGGATGATTTCCACCATTTTTGCTTTCTGAGGGGGGGTTTGAGTCTCTTGGCATTTTTTAGGTTGACCGTCAAGTTCAGGCAGTCTCTTCGCGCGCTTCCATAGTTTTCGCTGCGCATATAGACGCATGCGCGGCGCAGCTGCTGATTTTTACGCGCGAGTCCCACGCAGAACGCCACGCAAGCATTTTTTGTTGGAAATCCAACTTGGAACAGCCAGATCTAGTGCGCGGAGCTAACGTGTCCTATCCTCCTTAAAACCACTATCGCGATTTTTCAAATGTACAACCAAAAGATCGCCCCCTATTTTTCAAATCAAAGTGCAATTTTTTGTGCAACTGTTGTGTTGGACATTGTTGTAGTAAAGACCCCTTTAAATGGCAAGTGTAATGTGCTGTATTTGTCAAGAAAGGCTTATTTTTAATGCTTTGTTTACTTAAAAAAGTCGGATCTGACTTTTTTAGGCACAGAAACAGTCTTAAAATGGCATCATCAGGACCGCTTTTAAATGTTTAGTCAACCACATAATTTTAACAGCGATTGGTCTCAGATTAGTCCAGACAAATAGGTCAAAACGTTTCATCAAAACTTGCAACTATCATTTATCAAAGCGGTTAGCGATTTGTTGACATCAAGGCTGGAGTCCTTTCCTGGTCCATAGTACTTCACTGCAAAAAGCAACCTCTCTCTGACTCAACACAGCAGCAACAAACACAGTCCCCAAATTTAGCAATTGCACGTACTGAATGAGAATGGCTAGGCCCTACTATCCTAAGTTCTGCTGTAAGATTTAAAAGTGCTTATTCTGATTTATGTCTATGGTGTTCTCTACTTGATTTGGGAGAGCCTGGCACTTGCACATACGCCCCACAAGTACCGTGGGAAACAAACTTGTGGTTTTGATGAGCCTTAAAGCAATAACACTCAAGCCCTATTCAATACGTGCTGATATTGATGAATAACCATTATTAATTCGGCGGTTTTTTTGTGTATACTTGTGAAGAATGATTTGAGGCTCAAATATCAGGAACGCATGAAGAAAAATACGGCTTACATCTGATATCAAAATTGATTACCACTTCCGGGTAAATCAGGGGGTCCCCAAAAAAGAACCAAAAAAATTCGACACACACCTGAACGTCATGGCTTGGCAGTGCTGTTGACAGGCGAGAAGTAATTTACATATCAAAGTCCATCCGCGACTTTTCTTCGTTTCTGCTGCATGCAGGCGCAGGCCTCCAAATTTACAATAGTTAGGAAGACCACATGCTAGCAAGCGAGGGCAGGCTTTTCAAAAATCCTAAACTCAAATTTATAAGTTGTGACCGTACACACACACAGGCTTAACGGTGTAATCCTATGTGAAAATCACAAAATTTGTTTAATATACTCCCAATGACCATGGAAAAGAACAGTCCTACTCTTTGATACTTATGTTTACCAGTTATGATAACATGAGTATGGAATAAAAGTGCATTTTTTGTAAATTGGAACCTTCGTTTGTCAAAATAAGCCATACATACATTTTTTGTACTGTAGCGAGAGCATGGACACTGCCTGGGTCCACAAAATTTTGAACGACGCTGGCAACATACATTGGTCCTTCCTCTCGGCCAATTTTTGCCAACGAAGACATGATACCCTCATTTTTAAGTTAAATATTATTTCTTCAATGAAACAATGTTAGCTAAATTTCCAACTCACATTTTCCTCTTGGTCAACCCTACAACCGGGTCGGTCTCTATCCATCAACTGCGCAGTTACGATAAAGCTGCAACTGCATTGCAGTGAAGTCTGAACGGAGAGCCGGGAGCGGACATCCGGAGTTCAACAAAATTAATGCTGCATGGCAAACGGCTGCACAACGTGCGTAATTCGAGGCCCTGCACGCATAGGGTCATACCATGTGCAGTGACTAACGACACAATTTGCGCATTTTTGTTTTCACAGCGATTCGGGGATTCCCTTGGCTTCCCCTTTGTTTCAACATCATCTTCACCGTGATTGACCTCAGTGATCATCGCTCCCAGCAAATTGACTCATAAGCACTTTTGTCAGGGAAGAAAGTTGCATACTGCAGCCGACGTTGATCAGAACTCTATCCGTCAAATAGAGACCGAGAGAGTGTAAATTCTGAGGCCTGCATTGCAGAAAAAAGAAAAATTTGACGATGTGACTTTGATATAACTTACGTTTCTCGCCAGTCGGCTGCAATTGCAACGATTTTAGACTATAGTTCAAGAGTATTTTCCTGGCCATGTGTATCACCTTTCTTTGCTTGTCGCGCAAACTGCGTTTACGTGCAACCCAGTGGTGCGCCGTTTTTGGCGGGGAGCGGGCATATATAGTCGCCGTATAAACAATTGTTTGAACTAAGCCGACGCAGTACCCGACGGGGTAAATGCGACTCGTACACGTCGTATCGCTGTCATTTTAATCGTTGTGTTTTACGTCTTCAGCATTCGACCTGATCACCCACACATGCAGCAGATCGTTCGAATTAGTTCAAAATTATTACTCAGAGTATAGTTTACTTGGCCAGAAATATTACTCCCACTATAATGTTATACGATTTTACTATCAGGCTATAGCTGGCAG
>JAMKCH010043481.1:0-12503 GCA_023653785.1 Ophioderma brevispina
TAGGGTACTTTTAATGATCATTCTAAATACGTGCCTCTGTACATTGCATAAAGCTTACCTGTGTCTTTCAGGGTGGCATGTTCCTTGATCGGATCCAGAATTATGTTCCCTTTTGAATCTGGAACTGGCTCGTTCTGCTAATCTCCGGGTATCTCTGAAATGTCTTCTAACGAATCGTCGTCTTAAAAGGTAACGGAGAAAAACAACATTTACAAGGTATAGGTTCAGCATACCTGATATCTTATTTTTAATAATCATTCTAAATAGTGTAACTGCACATTGCATAAAGCTTTATATTTATATATAACGTTTGAACCAAATTGGTACACCATATACAGTGAAAAGTGGAAATATATATTGTTAATCTGCAACTTGCCTTTCTTACGTTCTTGTCCAACTTGCACATCGTTTTTTACAATCCATTTCCTTTTTTCACCGGCTCTTTCAAAGTTCGTACCCTCAAGCTTACGAGTGTTCTCTGTCATGTACTCTTTAATTTTGGCTCTGTTGTTATTCGGAGCAATGGTTCTTATAAAGTGTAGACATGTTGGATTTTCGCATTTTTCGAATTCGTATATAGTTTCAAAATATGTATCAACAAAGCATGCCGGGCCAGATATCAAGGCTGGAAAAGCTATCGATTTCATATCTTGTTTATCAGCAGATCGCAGTACTGTAGTTAAAGCTATTTTAAATTTGGCTGAATTGCTGCTATTACGGCTATACAGAACTTCAACATGAAAAATCTTGTTATGCGGCAAGAAGCCAGCTGATGTTGAGACAACTCCTCTCTTTACGTAGAGTCCACCGTTCTCTTTTGCTTGAAGGTATTCGCGTTGCACACGATCGCCTGCAGCTTCCATGATTCCATCAGCATCATCTACTGCTGGATAGATAATGTTGTCGTCCTGATCCTTTAACTCGGGATATATGAATCTGACGATGGCTTGTGAATCTGCTTTTCGGATATCCCCAACTTGCAACTGCACACGAACTCGGCCTTCCTATGTATAGGCATACACAACTGATGTCTGAATAGAATAAGCATAAGATTAGAAAACAAACATACTTCTTGCAAGATTTTCATACTAGAATTTGGTATCGAGAACTGTACTTGACGCTGTGAATCCGTATCGTGTTGCTCTCAAAGATGAGGGTTTGAATGGGCGGGTGGTGCTGAATGTCACCATTATAGATCTGATTGGATCGGCCGTCTCACAGCTGAGACAGCAAGCCAGTCCGATCTGTTTCCACAGTATATCCAGTGAATAGCCCTTCTCCCCTGCGGTACCCCATAATGTAGTGCCAAGTAATAAAAGCAAAGTGATATTGTTTAAAACAAATATACCAGACTGAGTTAATTATGGTGATTTGTTTTGGTGTTATGGATAAATATATATAGGATATTCCTCAGAGTACTTTGTTGGACTTTTCAGTATATCTTCACAGACATGTGAAAAAGAGGCCAATAGCCTTTATGCAGGGCATTCCATCCTCGACAAACCACATAGATCCATGACAAAGAAGATATTTAATGCATTGAAGGGTCGTCTCACAACTTACCATCCAAGTCTTCTAGATCTTCTTGCCCATTTTGCTCATCGTTCTTCACAATGGCTCTTCTCTTAGCCTCGAGTTTGCGATTGTTCTTTGTGATGTATTCTTTAAGTTTGGCGTCCCTGTTGTCCTGGACAATGGTTCGTATTAGGTGCAAACTTGTAGGATTTTCACATTCCTCGAATTCGTAAATAGTGTCAAAATAGGTATCAATAAAATTTGCAGGGCCAGATAGCAAGGCTGGGAATGATATTGAGTTTATATCCTGTCTATCAGCAGATCGTAATGCTGTATTCAGGACTAATTTGAATTTCGGCAATACATTAGTCCGTTTGTCATACCTGACTTCAACGTGAAAAATCTTGTCATGTGGCAAGTTTCCCGCCGATGTTGAAACAACACCTCTTCGTACATATATAGAGTCCACCTTTCGCTTTTTCATGTATGTATTCTTTGATGTACTTGATCGCCTGCTTCTTCCCTGAATTCGATCAGCGTCTATATTGCTGGAAATAGATAATACTTGTCGTCGTTCATCTTTTAATCTGGTACTTGAATCTCACTATGCTTGTGTATCTTCCTTTTGATATCTCCAACTTGCAACGGGCCCGACAGGAAGGCTGCCTAAAAGTTATAATTGTATAAAGCATGCAAACGAGAAATCATCACAAAACGATGTATGTTCTAAAATTTGCCAGTTTGGACAACTAGAGACCAAACAGGGGGTTTATTCATTAATCATTATAGATGTGTCCGATGTTATAAAAACAATACAAAGAAACACATGTGATCGGCATTAAAGTGAGTGTTAATTAAACTGTTCAATCAGATGTTGTCGTGATATCCTTTCATGTGCGTAGGAAAATATCATTTGAAAAATCGGGTTATGATCGGGTCGCACCGGATTAGGGTTGCTAGTAACCGTAAACTACAGTTTTTGCCAGTTTTTAACGGCTAACGATATAATTTTTTTCCGATTTTTTGTATTGTGTATCCGTCCAATGTTGTGCTAGAAATTTTCAAAACATTGACCGCTCTTTCATGTTATATAGCTTTATAGGAGCCCACCGCAGGTCCTTATGGGTAATAACTTTCAAATCTTAACCAACTGTTTATAGGCAGTTGGAACCAAATATTTTCATTGTTTAGAGCCTGGAGGTGGCTCTTTGGGCTCCCGTTCGGAAAGAACCTAGGGTTGGACCCAGTGAGCACCCTATAGTTGAGTTTTTAAAGAGGGCCGTCCACTAGAGTCTTCTTTGTGTGCACTTGAGATTAGCTATCAGTGTTTTCGTTTGGAGGAAAGGGGTATATTTAATCGAATATCCCACCCAATTGCCAATGTCAACACTGCATTTTAGTCATCAAAACTGCGTGAACTTGAACTGCATTAACTTTCTTCGAAATTTGTTTTCCCCAATGCATTAATCACGGGACCCAACGTGTGATTTGGAGAGAGGGAAAAGTGGTGGGGGTCGCAATGTTAGGTCAAAAGGAGTGGCTAATACAGTCATAACTTAAAGGAAACTTTAATCGTATTCCAACATATTCCCAATATTGTAATGAAACAATCGAACATTTCAATCTGAGAAAATAAGCTCTAAGAGAAATGTAGGGCCAAAATCAAAATAAGCAAGTTACTTGCCAGATCACTACAAAATAAGCAACACCCCTTGATGTTTTGGTAGTTTTTTTTATGATAATACACAATAATTCAGAGGTTTGCTAATTAAATTTTGTTGTCGTCATCTCGCAAATCCAATATGCAGCCAAATGGCCGCCCGTTTTGGCTAACGACAGTATTTTGAGGGCAATTATTTCCCTATGTGAGCCTCCAATCAACACCCTTGTTCTTGGTGTCATGTTGAAGATAATTTAATTATCTCCATGATGATATCCACGTTTGTGGGTTTTATTGTTATCTACAAAACAGTTTTTGGGCCAAAAAGGCATTATTTTTGCCATTTTTTTCAAAAAAATGAATGGTCGGACTGAAATACTTCTCTTCCCTTTATATCCAAATCCGTTCTTTTCACATAATTGGATCAGACTTCTCAGAATTGTCCCTATATAAAATCATTTTTGTGGAAAGCACAGGATAATAGCCAGTTTAACTTAAAAGTTTATAGTGTCTAAGAATGATCGGGGTCTATCACAAAAAAAACCCATTTATTGCACATTTCTCTAACACATGAACAAATGTGTCAATACCATATAAAATGCTAATACAGTTTTTGATCACCACTATATAACTGTTTGATTTCAGTGTCTGCAATGGCCTTCCTGATTCATTTTGCGGTACCTCTAATCCAAGATGGCGGCCAAGATGGCCGCTGCTTGACAAAACAATTTTTTTAAGGATAACGTTGAAGAAAGCCCTAATCCAATCAGCATGTGTTGGTGTCATTTAAAAGTCAAATCAATTTTCCTACTGAGTATACCATGCTGATGGGATTTAAGGTGGAATACATAAGAATTAATGCAGCAAACAAAAAAGTGAGTTTTTGACGTTTTTTACCAAAAATAGACCAAGAAAGAGGAAAATTTTTCTTACATCAATGAAAATTCTATTCAGGCAATTATACTTGGTGTGGTAGTACTTTGTCCCTATAAAATATGTACACTGTGAAAAGACCACAGCCCAGCTTACAACATATTCGGTTGAAAAAAAGTTATAGCGCCCAAAGTCTACCAAAACGTTGTCGCAATCACAAAACCACATTTTTTAGCACCCACACACTCCTAATAACATGTAAGCTTCAATTATCAAGTACATGTACTCATTACTAGACAATGTGCTAGTATAAATTTTAAGGTTTTGTACCCACGCACCCTCTAGAAGTTAATAATAGCATCAAAAAATGGCACCCAGAATGCAAAAGGACTGCTGTTTTCACTTTAAAAACTTAACATTTTACATAGTCTTAAATGAACTCGATGTTGGGTTAGCAATTTAGCGTGGCGGAAAAGCTGCATTCGACTGATTCCATTCTGGGACCGATCAGAATTATTGATGATATTGTAGGTTATCCACAAATGCATTCTGTTGCCGATGCCTTGAGGCCTTGTTCATTTATGATTTTACCGGGGGAGGTACTCGACCCAAAATTGGGTACGGGTGAGCGTCCACCGGGTAAAAAACTCGACCAAGTTTATAGTGACCAAATTGTTATAAAAATATGACCATTATATAGTTGTTCCGAAATTTCGACCCCATTTAATAGTTGGCTTTGAAAATTTCACCCTTTTCTAGTAATCTAGCAAAATCGCGCCAATTTTCATAGTAACTTTTCCAAAACTCAGAAATAACCATGTTCTTGTGACTTTAGCGACCGAAAGAAAATCGGAAAATAGACCATTTTCATAGTTAAACGCGACCCAAAAATGGAAAAAATGGGCCATATATAGTAGTAAGGACCTCAAAAGTGCAACCATTTATGGTAACCTGGTGGGAAAAATGACCCATGTTATAGTACTGCGTGCGTGAAAATTGCTACACTATCGGCTTCAGCCACCATATGTACCGACCCTTTTCATGAGTACCCCCCACCCGGGTTTTATTTGCTATGGTATATAAGCACGGTTCGGAAGAGTTGGCAAATGACATTTGAATTTCATATGAAGAAAGGAACAGGAAACATGTCGCTAACCCAATTCGTCAAACAGAGAATGCATGTTCTGCAGATGAAACCAGATCAAAACATGAGTATTAGCAGATAAGCTGAAACCAGGGCTACCCCTGATGGTGCAAGCAGAATAGCAGACAATGCAAGCTCAAACTCGATAAATGGCCAAAACTTGCACTACGCAACTTCGCTCGTGCCAAGCATGGCCAAAGTTATTAAGAGGGATGTGCATTTACGATGCGATACAATGGATATCTTTTCAATATGGCAGTCATGCATATGACCTTGGTTTAACATCGATAAAGTCCTTGAGTATCCACTCGCACCCCTGCCCTATTCACTAGCAACAGATGGGGTCCGCAAAACATCAAAGTATGTGCTTATGCATGAGTTGGAGAAGGTGGTCAAACACCAGAGGAAACACCAAGCTTGGCCATATTAACTGTGGTGAAATTAATAATTTAATAATTGGTGATTTGGCGGGAGACCACTAATGAAAATCCATAATGTGAAACAAAGTTCCTCCATGCATCAGCACAGGTGCATTGGGTGCCCCGCCCAGAGACTACCCAAACAAAATGAAAACAGACGAGTCAGGATCCCCTAGAACAGTGAAGACCAGCTCTCACAATAATTGCAACCCCAACCAACAAGTTTGATAAGTAGCCTAAGAACTAGAAATCCTAAAGAGATGCCGGTTCAGAATCTTTAGCAAATGTCTTAAAAGGCTGACTCAGAGATTTGGAAATATTCTATTTTGTTGATTAATTGAAAATAGTCAAGTGGAAAATAAAAACAGTCACTCCAAAATGTCATTCAAAAGTTGAGCGATACGGAATTTTTATAACAAAGTTGGGATTCTAATGCAGGACTGCAATCTAAACGTAGCTAGTTACATGGACCAAGCATTAGTTTGCTAGGATTATAGAGGGATGGATATGAACAAAGACCTTGATGGAAATCGAGTCTGGGCAATCTTGGAATGTAGTTTCGGTGCTGCTGCCAAGGTGTAAAAACTGTAACAATATACAACAAGAAAGATGCTGCAACAGGCCATCAATTATCCACTTCTTTCGTACAACTCTAGATAGAGGGCGACAGGGTCGATCTACTTGGCATCTCCATCATCAGTAAGGACCTGTCATGGTCTCCTATGATACCAAAATGGATAAAAATGGCAGTCAGCGACTAGGATTAATTGCTCCGTCGAGCTGTACCTTATCTTGAGACAACTGATAGGGCTGTTGTTATACAAAATCACATGGTGATCCAACATGGATATGCAAGTTCAGCATGGGGGGTTGTGGCCGCAACACCCACTAACTATTCCAAACTAGTGCATCGAGAGACGGCCATTTCCATCATGGTATCCCGAGATGGAGCTCGCCACTCTCACATCCACCACTGGGCGTGGAGTTGGATATTGTCACTCTTTCCACTCGCATGTTTTATGGCAAGCCACCCGATTTCTCAGCCAGATGCTACCTGACTAGCTTTCAGTTTGATTCTCGACTTAGGCGCTCAGTCAGGTCTCATGACCTGAGTGAAAGTCCAAGGTCCAAACTGCCTCCCACAGAAGATCATTTCTCCATTCTATGTAGGCTTATGGAATGAACTCGGCTCATTATGTCGATCAAACCAGACTTGCAGAGTTTTTTTTTCCAAAAGGGAGGTTAACGCTATCTTGGCGCCAATGCATCGCGTTACTAATTAGATAGTACGGCGTGTTTCAAGCATATTAGCAACATTTTTTGAAGAGCACCCCATTTTTTTTTTTTTTTTTTTTTTTTTAACTGTTGCATTGGAAATGGTTAGTAAACCTATAATGTGAATGGTTAATGCTCAAAAATGTGGTGTCACAAACGAAGCAATTTTGTAATTAGAAAATGATTATCGGGGATCCCGCTATTAATTCAAGGCTGCTGGAAACGGCGCCTCTTCCAATGTGAAATACCCGGGAAAAATAGCGCCATGTACGTTGTATACGCTCATCCAGTAATTGTTTATTGGTTCAGGGGGCAGTCAAGTTCGAGTTTATCTTCTCGACGGGTGGGGACACCTATTTCATCGAGGACGGAACATAAACGTAGCATTTCCCGCTCGCCGTTTTAAGTCCTATCTGGGATCCCAATTTCTAATTACAAAATCCGCTTGTGGACTGGTGTGGATTTCAAGCAAATGTCCATTTCTGACATGGGGACTGCATCCAGAAAATTTGCTACATCAATGTTCCAGCCATTGGAACAAAATTTGGAGAACGAATCAGAATGTGATGGGCTTATATGTAATTGTATTGTGGGCTATAAGAGAATGATACAACATCCTGAAGCCTTCGATTGCCTCTACTTACCAGGGTCAATGGAACTTCGGTCCACCATGTTTAGTTATGAAGATTTGATCCAGCCACAGAAATTAAATAAGTAGTAATTCGTGATCCAGCCAAACTTCTTCCTTTGCAGAGTACTTACGTAAAAAGTTACTGGAGGGCCAATAACAAGCGTATCATAATAATAGGCACTGTATCACTCAGCACAAGACAGCTTCATCTCCACACGCCATGGATGGATTGTAGCAAGTTCCAGTGAAATTCAAATTGATTGGATAGTAGATATACTGACAGCACACATCAGTTGTTTTGGAACCCGGTGGGGGGGGATGGGACTCAACATATGAAATTGTATGGCGATGTTTACGACTCGTGCTTCCAAAAACCCAGGGCATTCGGTGACAGGACTGAAACAATAAGGGTCTTTAGGCGACAGACGACAAATTGGCTTTAAAATAAGGGTTTTCTGATTTACGATTTGCAAAAATTTTCCCCAAAAAACGGGGTCGTGGGTGAAGATTTTTGCAAAATTAAAAAATTAAAGTATTTGGTGAAAATCTTCAAAATCCCCCCCCCACGGCCTAAGTAAGGGTCTTAGGGTGACAGTGTAACAAAAACGAGTTGAGCAGGCGTATCTTCCCTCGCCTTTCACCATGAGTCTCGGGTTCGATCCGGCAGGGGTCGTTCTCGGTGGCTTTATGGGAATTTGGTTTCGCGATCCATACTCGTTCCCGAGGTTTTTTCCAGGTACTCACGGTTTCCTCTGCTTCTTAAAATCGAGCTTCTGGCATAAATCGGTCAGGTATCATGGTTTCTCTGATGGCTGAGCGCCTTCATGGCAGCCGACACACGACCTTGAACACGTATATTGCACGTGGATATGTCGCGCGTTAAAAAATACAAAATTATTATAATATTATAAAAAATATAGGGTTGTTGCTTTGGGTGTGAAATTTCAAAAGTTTCGTTGGGTGCCAATGATGCGAAAAAAAGGGGTCTTTTATACGCCTAAATACGTGTCACCCCCAGATGGGAGTTACACCCCCCCACCACCACCGGGGATTTGGAGATGAACTGTGTGTGGTTGCAATGCCGATTGCACCTCCAACTACTGTGGGTGCCAAGCAAAAAGTTTTAAAGTGAAAACATCAAGTAGAAAATTGATTGATTTGCGGCTAGAATGACATAACCACATGAGATGGAGGTTTTCTTCAAATATTATCCTTAACAATGTAATTTGTGTCAAAACAGCGGACATTTTGGCCGCCATCGGGATTTAGAGGTTACGCAAAAATTAATCAGAAGGCCATTGCAGCAACGAATCAAAACAGTTATTATTGTTTGGTGTTTGGTTGACAAAAAATGTATTAGAATTTTATATGGATATACATACATTTGTACAGGTGTTTAGAGAAATGTGCAACAATGGCGTTTTTTGTGATACGTTCCCTTCGTTCTCAGATACTTATAACTGTTAAGTTACTAAAACTGGCTATGATCCTGTGCTTTGCACACAAAATGCATATGATTGAGGGGCAAATTCCTGAGAAGTCTCGATCCAATTATGAAGAACAATTTTGATATAGTGGGGGAGAACGTAGTTCAGTCCCATATTTTGAAAAAAATCGCCAAAATTATGACTTTTTGGCCCCAAAAACGTGTGTAGGATACCAATAACACCACAAAGTTTAATCATCATGTAGATAATTAAATATATTCAATATGACACCAAGAACAAGGTGGGTGATTGGAGGCTCAAGAGGACATACCTCAAAATAACTGTCGTAGCCAAAAACGGCGGCCATTTTGGCCGCCTATATTGGATTTCGAGGTGACACGCAAACAAAAATGTTAATGTTAATAATAATAATTAGAGGTATTTGAAATGATCATAAAAATACCAAAAATCAAGTGTGCGTAGTTTGTAGTGATTCGGGCCAGGGAACTCAAAAACTCAAGCATGATAATTTGGATTTGGGCCTTCCCCCCTGCCCTTCGCTATATATTTGCCAAAGCCGTTTATAGGTTATGAGTTTTCTAAAGTACAGTCGCTAATCAAAATCAAAACAACACAGAAAATTAATTAGTAGCAGTGTGATTCCATATCCTCAAATTAACGAAGCGTGAAATGAAGCGTGAGCTCATCATTGTTGTGATTGTACAGTTTTTACAGTACAAACGTCCGTGTCGTCACGTCTGAATATTGCCTAAGCCATTTTGTCCCTTTAATGGGGGACATATAGCATGAGACAAGAATAGACAAGTAATGTTTTTATACTAAAAACGCCTTTTTAAAAACAGATTGAAATTTACAAATATTTGAAAGCGTCATCAAACAGTTCAATGGGTGCACTTTGCACGGGAGGTCAATAGTTTAACTTGGCCCGACCCGTCTTCCCGGAACTATTCAAGCGTGCGCGAAAAATACAGAAGAATCACCTGCAGAAATATTGAAATGTTCAAGAACCAGGTGCATGTTTTGTTCTTCGCATGCTTGGATGATTTCTAGGCAAACAAAAAGGCATTATTCAACAGTACCACCTTCGTCAAAGACCATAGTACTTAACTAAGCAAAGTTCTCCTTATGTCTGTTTTCATATATCTGTGCATGTGATGAAATGATTCGTGTTAGGTTTCATTCCATTTTGAGGAAATTCATTCAGTCAAAATATGTCATAGTAGAATTTGTAGTAAAATCTAGTGAGGAAACATAACAACAGAAACAACAATACAATAACGTAATAATAATAAACACTACTATAATAATGTTCATTTATAGGCACAACGATGATGATGACATATTAATAATAACAATTTCCCCACATTTTCCAGAGATTGGACTCCAATATTCTGATTAAGGGGGGGGGGGTCGTATGTTTTCAATTAAAAAAATTTAGTCTACAAGCTTAATTGAGATTTATCCATATAGGAACGTTTAACTTTTTTTTCCAGCTTTCATGGCTTTTGTGTGAGGTAAATAGGACATTACGTTCAAATTTATCGCTCGATTGAAGCAAGCAAGTCTCGCACGTTCGAGCATTTTTGTATACATTTGTATGTAAAAAATGCTCACCCTGTGATTTGTAAGAAAAATATAATTTATTATTAATATGATCACAGATGACAAGCTTTTTCAAAATTAATTTGTAAAACAGTAAATAAATGAATCAAACAACGCGAAATTTTCAGCTAGACAACATTTCATATGAGTGCTTTATTATCACTCACCCAGTGATATTTAAGACGATTATTTGTCAAAAAATTAATTTTAACCCCTTAGATCATCCCCAATTTTCACCCAAAAAATGCACCAAAAATGTTAATAATTATATTTTAAAATAAATGAACAGTTATTTCAAAAAGTTTTGAAGCCAAATTAATAGGTTTGCAATTTTTATTAATTTGCGATTACGTTTCACTAATAGCTCAAATGGTGAAAAATCAGGATTTTATGAAACGGGAACGCAACGTAAACTAAAAACGAAAGGTATTCAAAATGAAATTGGCACAGGGCTGTGAAACCATGGAACCGGAATTGTGAATTAGGGCTCACAATTCGAATTCTGGAAATAAAAGTTCTAATTGGTCGCTACTGGTTGCCATGGCAACCATATTCAAAAATCCGGCTCCATGGTTTCTGCGCTCTATACCATGGCACCTTCTCCCCCAAGTATGGTGTAAAGCAAAGTTACCGTTAAGCAGTACGTTTGTTCCCGTGTTTAGCCAATCAGGGCCATGACTTCAGTTACCATGGCCACAAACAAAATAATTCCCATTTTTCCAAAATTTTCAACATGGGCTACATAATATGAATACGACAGGCATAAGTAACACATTGTGTACAGTCAGAAAATTGCAGTCGAGGGTCGGGGTAAAAAAAAACGGCTACCCTCTCTTAAGCACCCTCCCAAACTATACAAGGTAAAACTTCGAGAAACTTCTAGATAGACTGGTAACAGTATTGCAAGATGGATGCAGTACGGCCAAATTTGGTTGGTTATTCAAACATAGCATTAAGCTGCAATTGCGGTCCAAGCATTGGACTCATTTACCGTGTCCCGGGCACAGCTTACCACATCTTTTGGCCGAGTATGATTTCGTCAGGTTGCTTGTTCTGTACCCTCTTGGGAAATGATTATTACTGGAGGAACAATTGCCACCACACAGAGATGTCACTTTTCCGGAAATTTCCGGATTGGGGGCCATAAATAAAAATTACGGAAAGGCAAAAAAAACTTAAAAAAAATATTTTTAATTTTTCTTGCAATTTCTGAGATCAAAATGATTCAGATTACAAAGGGTATACTGCGTCAAAACACAAAGTTAAGTACATTGATGTTGTGAGAAGGGGTCTTTTACCCCAAAATCAACATAAGAAACTAGGTCTTCACATGTTCTTCGTATAAATTTGGCCTTCACATCGGTTCAAAATTTGGATTTCAGGAAATGGGGACTGCTCCTCTGTTACATCTTTGAAAAACAATTTTTTTAAAAATGTAAACAACCAAATTGTTTTCATATTGTGGAAGTGATTTCAGTAAGGGTCCATTTTTTATTGTCTGAATATTTTTCTATCATGCATTTTGTCCCTTTAATGACAGGAATATAGCAATAACAGTGGGTCTTAAAATAGATTCTGTGATTCTTCTCAATTGACGGTAAACAGAGTTCCGATGCGTAGTCAGTAGCTGGAGGGAAAAATTTGAATATTGTGGTAAAAAATTGTTGGATGTTGACCGTGGTTTCGTGATTTATGAATATTGGATTGGGATGCTATGGCCAAGACTACTGCCCATTCAATTAGATTATACCCTCGGTTTTTAATTAATATAGAGAAGGTAGAGGTGCCGGGAACAAATCGGGAAAGAAAAGTGTATTCACGAAATACCCAACAGGATTTTTTAAACTTCAAACATATGCGATAGATTTGACATACAAATCGATTGAAATTGACCCTTTTCCCTTAAAGTTGCAAATGATTTGTCCAAACGTCTGGT
>JAMKCH010043482.1:0-32140 GCA_023653785.1 Ophioderma brevispina
GGCATTGATATCCATAAATTGCTGAAGTACTTTCCCCACCCCCCCCTTAAAGGTTTTTTGTGTATATTATGTCCACTAGAACTAAAGCTTCTCGCCTACAATGCTTAATTCCAAGTTAGAGCTGAATCGGATTTTTCGTTTGGTGGCAGTACACATTTATGTACAGTGTAACACTTGCCATATCAATATACCGTGTATAACCAAATGTGACAGACTTTCGATTGAGCTTAGTTAATTTCACACATTGATTAGTATATGGATAACATTATTGTATATGCAAAAAACTCAATTTGTTGAAAATTGGGGCGCCCATCCATCGGTAAATCCTGAAGTCACAGCCTTTTAAAATGAAACTATTTCATATTCATGTCTGAATATTTGGAAATTTGGTATGGATGGAAAGCTTAGTAACGTAGATTACATATAAATTCAAATAATTTGAAAATTGTCCACATTTGTTGAAGTATTTTGCCACTTTTAATTTCCAATTTCCTCCCGCCCAATAGCTTCTCGAAAACGATTCCGGCAAATCCACACTCGAGGCAAATGGGTGACGTCAAAGTGATGAACCTCCAATTTACAACGTCGTTGTGACCATCATATCGCAGTGTTGCACTTCAATATAATTAAACACAACGAAATGACACAAAATGATGTCATTCTGTAACTTGTTTTTCTACTTTTATTATTAACTTTCATTAATCCATCAATATTCCGTGTCAGCAATAACAATTCGAGTCACACGATGTTTTGGTCATCACTTGACGTCACGCAGTTGGGCGCTTGATCCATGAAGCCGTGGCGAAAAAATCCGCCCGTTTTCTTTCGTATGTCAAAAAAGCAAAAATTTAAAATGCTCTATTTTGTTAATTTTTACATCAAATTGTATTATTTTTGTCGGGAATTCCAAAAGAAAAATACAAGTGTATGTACATATATTTTATGAATGAAGTCAAACTGAGCTTGAACACAAAATCTTGACATATTTCCTTTAATGGACCCCAGCTTGGACAGCTGGTTTATACAGCCCGGTCAAAATTTTAAATGCTCCTTCAGGTTGAATAAAGCACCATGACACCTTCCCTCAGATTACAAGGATTCCAAAAATGTGGGGTTTAGGACAGTGGGGTGTAGGTAGAGGACAGTGGGGTGTTGGGGAGGGGGCAGTGGGGTATTGGGAAGGGGAAGGTAGGATGTTGGTGAGGGACAGGTGGTATTGGGGAGGGGTACAGGTGGTGTGGTTGGGAGGGCGCCAGTATCAGGGGGGTATTGGGGAGGAGGAATGGTACGATGTTGGTGAGGGGACAGGTGGTGTGGTTGGGGAGGGACAGGTGGGGTGTTGGGGAGGGGACAGGTAGGGGTGTGGTGAGGGCGCCAGGACAGGTGGGGTATTGGGGAGGAGGAATTTACTGTGTTGGGGAAGGGACAGGTGGGGTGTTGGGGCTGGGACAGGTGGGGTGTTTGGAGGGGACTGGTGGGTGTTGGGGAGGGAAAAGTAGGGTATTTGGGGAAGGGACATGTGTGTGTTTGGAGGTGAACAGTTTGGGGTGTTGGGAAGAGAAGGTGGGGTGTTTGTGGAAAGGGAAGGGTTTGGATGACAGACAGTGAGGTGTTGGGGAGAGGACAGTCGTGTGTTTGGGAGGGGGAAAGGTGGGTGTTCGTGAGGGAGACCAGGGGGGTGTTTGGGGCAGTGGGGTAATTAAAAACACTCATCTACTGGAATTGGTTGATAGTCACAGCATTTTTGCATGTATTTACTATTAGGGGTAGTCAAGTATGAACTTTTTTACAAATCTTTTGTAAAACGACATATCATGGCCAGTTTGGCTCCTAACATGATCAGGCACAAGCTTTTTCCACACTAGATATTTTTTTAAGTTCGTTCTGTGGATTTTAAGTTTACATGAAGTCCTATAGGCTTTTCTGCTAACTTTTGGAAAACAAAAAACAACATTATCTTCATTCATGATTTTGGTAGAAACTCACCAATAGGTTCTTTATAGGTTTAGGCGCCAAATAATGTTCCAAGAAAAAATAGCAATTTTTCTCATTTCTCAAGAAAATATGTATTTTTCCAAATTCCTTCAATTGCTGCAAGGCATCCCACAGAACACCAAAACAGACGCACTAGTTGTGAGTGGTGAAAATCGAAGGAGTCTATTGTTGTAAGTCAAAGCCTTTGCAACCATTACATATAACTTGCTAAACCTGTGACTGGTCCTGGGGTGGTTTCATACCATCATGTGCCTATGTGGTACTATATTGTCCCCGCCGAACCAGTTCGGAACAGGGACTATGAAATGGCAGCGTCTGTTTGTCCGTTCGTTAGTTTGTTAGTCCGGTCGTCCGTTGCAAAAATGTTAACCAACCTTGTATTGATTTATCTGGAGTTCCGTTAAGGGTGACAATGGTGTACAAATGGTGGAAAGAAGCAGGTTGATGAGTCTCGACCTGATTAGATTGTTGCCGTAAAATATGATAATTAAGTATTAATTTGCATAATTTACAAGAATTTTCCTGCAAGGTCGGTACAAGGTTTTCTGGAGTTCAGTAAGGCGGAATATTGATGTGACTTGGTGGTGGAAGACGGGCTGAAAAGTTCCGACCTGATTAGATTTTGGGGGTATTTCGGGCAAATTGAGTAGGCAAATGGCTAATTAATATGCAAAAATCAGCGTAATTGCCTTTATTTTGAACCAGATATCGGGGATACTCAAATTTCCTGAGCTGCATGAAAGCCTATCATGGGGCACATCTTTTGGTAATTGAAAGTATGTGATAGTATGGGCTAGGTGTGCAAATGAGTAATTAAATATGCCTAATTGCTGTATAGCTTAAACAGTACATTGGAAGGCAAAAAATGCCTTTGCTACATGAGACTACTAGCCATAGGGGAGGAGGTAGGTTGTTGGGGAGGGGCGTGGGTATTACGGGGTGTTGCGGGAATGGGAGAAGCGGGTGTTTGTTGCAGGGTTGTTGGGGAGGGCTGTTGTGGTTGCAGGATGTTGGGGCAGGGTGAGGTTGTGCAGTGTGTTGGGGAGAGGGTGGATCAGGGTGTGGGGCGGAAAGGGAATGGTGGGTTGCGGGGGGTTGGGGAAAGGGGAGGCGTGTTTTACAGGGATTGGGGTGGGTTGGGGTGTTGAGGGATGTTCAGAAGGGGTAGGGTGTTGCCCGGGGGGTTTGGGGTGTTTTTGCAGAGTTTTTTTGGAGTTGTTGTTTGGTGTTGGGGAGGGGTGGGTGTTGTGCGGGGTTGTTGTGTTGCGGGGTGTTGGAGAGCGGGGGTGGGGTTTTGCAGGATGGTTGGGGAGGGATGGAGTGTTGTATTTGCATTTATCACATGTTGTGATCGTGACATTCGGCAGGGACGTATTTTACGCATCGCGTAATACAAGTTCGCCTTGTTAACATAAATAGTAGCATGCAACTCATTGTGTGTAAAGAGGTTATTCCTGTTCTATAAATAATTTAAACCAGTAGTTGAAAGTTGTAGCTGTGCAAATGAGAGACTACACGCCCTCTGCAAAGTAAAGACATTTTCCAAATCAACAAACAAAAAATTTTTTATTTTAGGCAATCAGAAACTTGTTTGGTTTTATTTGGAAACCTATGGGTTTTGTATAAAGGAGGCACTATACCTAGTCACCTTTGCAAGTGTTTACATAGTTGTCATTTAGTTTTGTATGGGGCAATATTTGGCGAATAACTAATTTTAACCCGTTACAAAATCCCATGGGCACCTTATGTACAAAACTTTATCTTCATGAAAAAGCTGGCTAGATTCTTTTTTCAGGAGCCAAAATGCCCCCCCATAGAATCCACTCGATTTAAAAAAAAAAAGTTTTAACTTGCCCATCCCTATTCCCTAGCTGTGGATGGGTGAAGGCATACCATTGAGGCAAAGGATTGGTACAGGTGCAGTGTTGGGGAGAAAGGATAGGTGGGATGCTGGGGAGGGGAACAGGTGAGGTATGTGTTAGGGAGGGTGAAAGTGGGGTGTTGGGGGGGTTGTCCACTGTACTTAGAGAAAGGTCATAAGGATTTAATGGCTGAGATTAGGCAAATGGTTTTTTACAACATGTTTTGCTTTCTACTGCAGATACAAGATGGTGTGACCTACGTAGATACATGATACATCATGTATCATTGATGTTCTTGTATAAGCCCATAGAATATGCTGTAAAATTAGTATTGGTTGCCAAAATTGCACACTTCTTCACTCATAACATCCAACCAAATAGCTTAATTTTAACCCTAAGATATTACAGGATGGGTGGAAAAAGTAGCTTTCTTCTGATACCAAAATTTTGACCACTCCAGTAAAATGTGGGGTACTGAGGATGGGGGCCAATAGTGCTTGGGCCATGGGCCTTTAATTAAAGGTGCATTTTGTGATTTCAGCACCTTCTGTTTTATTCATAGATCACTAGATATCCTTGAGAAAGCTTATTTCAAAATTTGAGCTGATCCTGATCTTGCGTTGCGGTTTTGTGTTATGAGCAATTGCACATTTCCCACGGTCCTATAGGCTACTGTGCTGCAATTTCTGACCGTTTACAGACAGAAAATACAAAATTGCGAATTTCCTTAAAATGCGACCGAATTTGCACGTAAGATTGGGCACACATGGATTCAGATGATCTCAACATTTTTTTGGTAAGTCGGGGGAACGAGGCTGTGGATCACGAAATGCCCCTTTAATATACTTCATGCAAAATTGCATTTCAAAAATGGCTTAAAATAGGGTAACCTCAGTAATTAAAGGTTAGATTCTTAGTCTTTGTGCAGAAAAGCAGATTGGTAACTGCTCTCCAAAATAAGGGCAAAACTCATATGTGGACTGACCATAGATCGACTTACTGTGTAGTTTTCCATGGATTGCTTGGAATTGGACCGCTTTGGGCTGCTATGTGTTGTTTGCATTCGACACCAGTATTTTGTGTGTGTATGTGTGTGTGTGTACATTATACGGTAGTGTAGCAGACAGTGGAGGAGGGAGGCAGGCTGCACATACCCCACCCCCACCCCACCCCCGACAGGTTTGACCAGGAAATGTACCACAAAAGCTACAAAAGGAAAGCCAAAAAGGCAGGAAAGAGAAGAGGGAAAGTTATAGCAAGAGACGTGGTAAATGTAAAGGAATAAAGAGTGAAGCAATGAGGGTATACCCAAGATGTGATATGACAGTCTCTACCCCCTTATTTGGTGGTGAACGAAGTATATAACTTTCTCTCCCCTTTTCCTCCCCAAATGTCTGGCTTTCCTTTCCTAGCTTTAGGATAGCTTTGGCAGTGTATCTGTCTGTATGTCTATGGTAAAAATGTTAACCCAAATGTTAACCCTAAGTATTTACTCTGTTTCTGCATTTGTGCACACATTTCCATGACACTTGCATGTAATGGTCCTTGGGTAGTACCCCACTAGTTACCCTCTAAGTGTGGGGTCAAAGTTCATCTAGAGGTCATGGCCCCAAAATGGTCAGATTTATCAAATTGTTTGGTGTTTCCATGTGTTACTCAATTTTCATGACACATGGATACCATGATCCTTGGGTAGTGTCACACATGTTGCTGACCTTGGTGATCTCATGTGACCTTTGTCCCCATTGACAAACCACGACGGCAGATGATACATGTTCGGATGCTGTATTTTTTTAATCATTTTTTTTTTGTCCAAGGCATCCAGAATCTGAAGAGCATGGGGCAAGACTTAACACCACGAATCACTATAGAATAGTGTGGGTGCATGCAAGCAATATACTACAGAAGTAGATGCATTGCATGATATATGCTGGTACACATTTATCGGTTGTGTAAATCAAAATTAATTTCACACATGGATAAACAAAAGCCAAATATTGCTTGCCTATTAGGTGATTAACAAAGTATAGACAGAGTGAGGGAGGGGGTAAATGTAAAGGAGTGAAGAGATGAGGGCACATCCAAGATGTGAATTTTCTAAAAGACCCCATTTTGGGAGAAATTTAGCAAATTTGTCACCAAAAAAAACTATTTTGATGAATGCTGATATCATTATCATGGGCCGGTCATGTCAACTTTGACAACCCACTCTGTCCTTGGCAAGTTTATTTCACTCATATTGAAGAGTTTTATCCCCAGATAGGACTCATGATAGGATTAGGATCCAGTGCCATTCTGACCTTAAATTTATTTTAGTATATTACTCAATTCTAGAAATTTAGTACCATATTTTTTTTTTGAATCTGGAGTAGCACAATAAGTCTGATAGCTTTATAGGATATGCCAATACCTTTATACTTATGGGTGGGGAGAGGCAAGTAAGGGTAAAGTACATTGCCAGAGGATACAACATGCTATAGCTCTAATGGGGTTTGAACTCGAGTCAAAGGCTGATATTCTCGAAATGAGTGAAACTTTAAACCTAGGTTTAAACCAGATGCCAGAGGTACAACATGCTATAGTCTAATGGGGTTGAACTAAAGAAGTCAAAGGATGCGGATATTTTGAATAATGAGGTGAAAACTTTAAACCCTAGGTTCTTTTAACCAGAGTTGGTCTTTGTGAATGTTACTTTCTAAAAGAGACCACTGGCACATGAAAAATAGTGCGCACCAAATTTTTCAAAATCGCTATTTTTTGCAGGTTTTTAATGCTTTTATATACAAAAAGCCCTCACCTGAAATGATAAGACAAAATCAGCGTCCGTATGGGTAAACAGAAGTATTTAAATTGAAGTCGCCGGCTACATTAAAGTCATGTAGACGACGCCGAAAAATTGCGTTTTAACACAAGAAAATGCACTCCGTATGCAGGTTTCCCACACTATGCACACTGTTTGATCGGCTATAACCTTTGTGGTTTTCATACAGCGAGTACGAGTCAAAAATAGTCATGTAATAGACAAATTAGTTTGGCTGAAGGTATGACATATAAATGTCCAGATGTTTTGGGGGATGTTATTTTTATGTGTTAAAATATATGTGCATGTTTCTTCCAATGGCCTAGACTACTATTTGAGAGCAAATTGCAAGAAAGTTCAGGTCATAATTATTTTGTTGAAAATGTGCCACTGACGCTTTAAAGGTGAGAAAATTCCTCATTGATGGGAATGCAACCTTTCTACGACATATGCCTAAACTCCAGTCCCCATTCAAATCTTACAGGACATGCGAAAAAACTGCCTGGAATAGATACCCCAAGAACAGCACCAATATTCACTGTTACCTAGGACAGAAAATCCACCTGGTAGCCGAATCTTCCATGCAAGAAATGGGTCACCTTGAAAACAGGATTCGCACAGGAGTCAGGTAGTTTCAACGGCAATATGCAATAAGGGGGGCTGCGACTATCTCCAGCCTGCCAATGTGGGCTCTCTCATCACAGGACTGCATCACATTCTAACGAGTGCCCCACCTTTTGTCAATGCGGGGATATCGGACCCCTCACATACCCCACCAACAACGTGATCCCCGGCCCTAAACTCAACATAAAAAGTGGTAACCATGAGATTCTTCATTTTTCAAAACCCCCCCTTTCAAATGATTTTCATTTAATTTTACCCCCCCCTTTTTTGCAAAAATCGATTGACAGAAAGGTAGGGGTAAAAAAATACCCCCTATTTTCACGGGTTTTCAATGACAAAGATGCAGGACCCCCATTGTCAATGAATCTTATAATTTCAAATATTGCAAAAATACAAGTATCAACATTACTTGTGTAGCGGGAATCCGTGCACCAGCTTGCACGGATGTACACAAACTATATGCGGAAAAACATAGCGCATCTGTGCTAAGGGCCTAAGGCTGCTTATAATTGGTTGTGATCGAAAAATGAGACCAATTCTGTGAAATACCCCTTTTTTAAATTCGCCAGAGACAGATGCTAAGAATACCCCCCTTTTTTGTGATTCGCCGTCGCGACAGAGATGAGTAAAAAATTATACCCCTTTTCCGCGAATTTAGAACTCGCATGGTTACCACTTTTTATGCTGAGTTGAGGGAGCCGGGAAGTGATCTGGCTCCACCCAAATTCAAACACATTAGCTGCTGCCTCATACACAAGAAGAAGAAGCTTGCTGGACCCATTATGAGGACTTTTCATGTCTATTTCATCACACTTTCTGAGTATGTTGAAAAGCAAAAGTCCATTCACAAAGGACTAACCCTGGTTTAATATCGGGAGTCTAAAATTAGGCTTCCTTTGAGAATACCAGCCAAATGCTCTAACCACTACAAAACATGAAAATAGCTCATAGAGGGTAACTGCATTAAGAGGTTAAATTTAAGCACCAATGATCTAACCAGAAAATTTCAATTTGTTATGTCTTTCAGGGAGACGGTGGTATTACACAAGTAATCTGCACTACCTGCAACATTCCAGGAAAAGTAGCCACGGTTCGTTGTTTAGACTGCAAAGAATTTATGTGTGAAGCATGTCACTCTTCACACAAGAATTTCAAGCCTTTTAAAGATCACCAGGTTGTGACCATGGAAGACCTCAATTCAGGCAAAGCCGCCATCTTAGTTAAGAAAACCCAGGATAAATACTGTGAGAAGCATGACGGTGAGCAGAAGAAATTCTACTGTGAGACATGTGAGAAACCTGTCTGCAGAGACTGTATTGTGTTGAAGCAATGCTGTCCGATCATGACTACAGTACCTTGAGTGAGGCATCTCAAAGCAAGCAAAGCAGTATTTGCGAAGCTTCTCAGCAACATGCCCTGACAAAAGAAGAAGTATCAAAAAGGCCTTAACAAAAACAGGAGAGTAACAAATAGTATGAAATCAAGTATTGCCACAACAAAGAAGCAAAATTGCAAGTAAAAAGCATTTCTTAGCAACATTTAGATAACCGTTTTCAAAATGAGGAAGAATTGACTTAAAAGAGGGAAGCAGAAACAAAGGATTTGAAGATGTGAGAAGGAACTTACAGACTCTCTTGTTCAAGTAGAAAGTGCTTGGAACTTGGAAGAAAGCTAACAGACAGTGGATCTGACTTTAGATATTATCCAATAGCTATCTAAAATGAAAACTATGACAAAGAAGTAAGATCTACAGGCTAAAACCGTGATGATGGATGAGCTAAAATTCACATCCCCCACTGCCATTTACATGTTGTGATATTTAAACGGTGGCAAGGAAAATTGAAGAATTCAAATCAAGATGGTGCCATTACTGCAATTACGTCACCCTCACCCAAAATAATATTGCAGTACTGTGCTCTAATCAAGTGGGGGTCTATTCAAAGTCAGGTGATACCAAACTAAGTTTACTCTTCATTTAGTTATGGTATTACTTTCACAACAGGATGGCCAATTATGTGACTATGGGTTTGATGCAAAGAAGGGTGACATATATAATACTGAAGGTAAACAGCTGTCATCATTTCCCATTTGCGTACCCAACAAACAAAACCATCTAATCAATGGGCTGTTAGCTATGGACAACCAAGGAAATGTCATAGTAGGCTCTGTGCAGAACACAGTATCTATCCACAGCACTGAAGGCACTCTAAATTCTAGATTTAAAATAACTGGTATTCTCATGGTCTTGCCCTAACCAGGGAAGGGAACATGCTGTCACAATCTATGGTTCTCATGAATTCCAGCATGATCAACTCATTCTGGTAATGTCCTCAATTCCACAACAGCCTCCTGAAGTCAAGAAATGGAAACCTGTCGCCTTTGCTGTAGTACGAGAGATGCGGATTTTTGTTACCAATTGTGGTGAACCTGAAGCTGTGTACATGTATACAGCAGATGGTGACTATTTGGGATGTGTCACTACAGAGGTGGGGCAATTCTGGGGTATGCATGTGTCACGGATGATCAGGACCTGGATGTTGCAGAGCGTGCAAACTAGTGTAAAGTAAAATATTTTAAAGGCCATGAGACTTAATAAGGTGATAATGACTTCGAGTTCTTGGAGAGGAATTATATAATATCTATCGGTTTTATTTTTATAAACACAAAAAGATAATGGTATGCACAATAATGCAGGTATACCATTTCAATTTATATTAAAAGATCAAGGTGGGGTAAACGAAATAACATGCAGCTACCATACATCTACACAGTCATTGGGTAAGAAAGCTGTTATATCAGGGAGAGTCAGAGAGGTTTATATTCTCTTTTTTCAAACATAAAGCTTCAAAACTTAAGAATTTAAAGGTGCAACAAGATAGTTTGGGGCATCCAGATATAGCAAGAACCCCAATAAATTCGTATCGTGTATTTGGCAATAAAATGCCTTCTTGAAAGATGTGGAATGAAAACAAAAGGTTTTGATTTTCATTTGCTTAATTTCAATACCAAAACCGCTGAATTAGATTTGCTTCCATAGTAAATTAGAAATTCACGTTTTGGTACCACAGAAATAATCAGCTTAAAGAGACACGAGGCACATTGAAAATAGTGCGCCCTCAGATCTTTAAAAATAATATTTTTGAATGGTGTAAGGCTCTTTATATAAAAAGCCCCTCACACGAAATGATTAGACCAAACGGCTTCCTTATGGGTAAACATAACAATTTTTAATTTAAAGGCGCCGGCGACGTTAAATTCAGCAGAGACGAAAAAGGTGTTAACACAAGAGCATGCACGCCGTATGCATGTTTCCGACGTATTGCACACTGTTTGATCGCGTCTATCACCTTTGTGGTTGTAATAATCGTGATGTACGAGTCAAAAATATTCATTAAATACACATTTGTTGATTAAAGTATGGAAAACTTAAAAGTTGGCCGACAATTACCTGGATGTCTTTCCTCATATCAATGTCCCTATCGGTTTTGGGGTATGTTTATTTTATCTGTAAAATATATCTCTGTTCTTCCAATGGCCTAGACTATCATTTGAGAGGAAATTGAAGAATTTCATTTATTTGTGAAAATTGCCAAGTGCCATTTAATCCTTTAAAAAGGGAATATTTTTGATTAGAAAGCTGACATTAGTGCAAAAGGTCAAAATTGTCACATTTTTATGGACACCTATTATTGAAATTCTCTCATTGCACATTCGCTCCATGTTTAATTTTTGGACCGTCATGTCACACTATAGTTTCCCAGTATTGTAGCTGCACATCAAATATTGTTAGGTAGTGTTTATTGGGTGTCTTACACCCAAAAAATTTGTCATGCTGGATTAAAGCAAACATATTTGTGCACTAAAATACATAAGTCCCTTATAGCATTCAAGAGGTGGCCCAGGCTTGTGGGTCAGGGTCAAAGTTAAAGGTGTATTTAGTTGATCAGCGCCTCCGTTTATTTGTGGTTCACTTAGATATCCTTGAGAAAAGCTTATCCACATTTGAGTGATCCGATCTTGCCATGACGCAAGAACGATAGTATGTTCAAAAGCATTAACAAAAACAGGAGAGGTACCAAATGTTGAAATCCAGTCTTGCCACAAACAAAGAGCAACTTGACAAGTAAAAAACTGACATTTCTTGCAATCCATTTAGATAAATTTTTCTAAACAGAGAAGGAATTGACTAACAGAGGAAGCAAGAACCAAGGATTTGAAAGATGTTGAGAAGGAACTTACAGACTCTCTTGTTCAAGTAGAATGGGCTTGGGAACTTGGAGAAAGCTAACAGACAGTGGACTGACTTTGCAAGATAATTATAAAACCCTATGAGCAACAATGAAAACCTACAAGAAGTAAGCAACTTACGGCTAAAACCTGCTGATGATGGATTACTAAAATTCCAAACCCCACTGCCAATGTGGTGATATTTAAACAGTGCGAAGAAAATTGAGTGAATTCAATCAAAGGGGTGCAATTAATGCAATTACTGTCAACCCACAAAATTATATTGCAGTAATGTGCTCTAATCAAGTGTGGGTCGATTCAAATAGTCAGGGTGATAACAAAACTCAAGTTTACTCTCCATTAGTTATGGTATTACTTTCACACAAGATGGCAATTATGTGACTACTGGGTTGATGCCAAACGTGTTACATATATTAATACTGAAGTAAACAGCTGTCATCACTTTTCCCATTTGCGATACCCAATCAAAAACCATCTTAATCCATGGGCAGTAGCTATGGACAACCAAGGAAATGTCATAGTAGGCTCTGTGCAGAACACAGTATCTATCCACAGAAATGAAGGGAACTCCTAAATTTCTAGGATTTAAAAAATGGTAATTTCATGGTCTTGCCTAAAACAGGAACATGGAAACATTGCTGTCACAATACACTATGGTGCTCCTGAATTCCAGCTGATCAACTCATCGTGTCGTAATGTCCTCAAAATTCCACACAGCATCTGAAGTCAAGAAAATGTGAACATGTCGCCACATTTCTGTTAGTAAGAGAGATGACGATGTTTGTTCCCACTTGTGGTGAAAACCTGAAGCTGTGTACATGTATACAGCGGTATGGTGACTATTTGGGATGTGTAACTACAGAGGTGGGGCAATTCTGGGGTATGCTTGTCACAGGGATTGAGCAGGAACTGGTATGTGCAGAGCGTGAACAACCTAGTGTAGTTAAAATATTTAAACGGCCATGAGCACCTTAAAAGGTTATAATTGATTCAGTTCTGGAGATGGATTATATAATATTAGTATTTTTCTCGGTACTCTAAACCACAAAAGATACATGGATGCATAACGCAGTTTCCCCTATACCATTTCAATTTTATTAAAAGCTCAGCGGGAATACGAACCATAAATGCAATACCCATACATCTACCACAGTCATTGGGTAGAAAGCTGTTATATGCAGAGAGTCAGAGGAGTTTTATATCTCATTTTTCAACACTATAAGGCTTCATAACTACAGAAATTGTAAGGTGCAACACAGACTATTTTGGGGCATACATAGATAGAAAAGTATCCCAAGCGAATTCGTATCGGTATTGGCTGCATAAATGCCTTGAAAGTGAAAACAAAAGGTGATTTTCATTTGCTTAATTCATACAAACAGGCTGAATTTAGTATTTTGCTCCACTAGTAAATAGAACATTTCACAAGTTTTGGTACCACAGGAAATAATCAGTTAAAGAGACACTAAGCACATTGAAAAAGTGCGCCTCACGATTTTTCAAAATTCAAGATTTTTGCTTGGTTGTAAGGCTTTTAAACAAAAGCCCTCACACGAAAGGACTTAAAGACAAAGCGGTTCATTATGGGTAACATAACAATTTTATAATTTAACGTCGCCCGGCGACGTTAACTTCAGAAGACGACGAAATGGTGTTGTATAACACAAGAGAATTGCCACGCCGTTATGATGTTTCCCCCGCTATGAACACTGTTTGATCGGTCTATAACCTTTGTGGTTCTTAATACAGTGAGTACGAGTCAAAAACTCATTCATGTTAATATACACATTGTTGATTAAGTTATGGAAAATGACAAGTGGGACTTACAAATTATCCTGAGTCTTTATACTCAATCAATGTCCCTATCTGTTTTGTTGGGTATGTTATTGTTTTATCTGTAAAATAGATCTCTGTTCTTCCAAATGGCCTAGAACTATCATTTGAGAGGCAAATGAAGGAAATTTCATATTTTGTGAAAATGTGCCAGATGCACTTTAATCACTTTCTAAAAGGGAATATTTTTGAGTGAGAAATCGCTTTTACATTAGATGCAAAAAGTCAAAATTTACAATTTTTTATGGACACCCCATTATTATGTGAAATCATAAAATTTTTTAAATAAGATATTGCATCCATGTTTTAATTTTTGAACGTCCCTGTCACACTATAGCTTTCTCTAGTTGGTAGCCTTGCACATCAAATAGTGTGAAGGTAGCTGTTTATTGGGTGTCTTATAAACCCAAAATTGTTACATGCTGGATTAAAGCGCAACTATTTGTGCACACTAACCTAACTAAGTCAACTTATGAGAATTCAAGAGGGTGTGCCCAGGCTTGTTGGTCAGGGTCAAAGTGAAAGGTGATTTCGTGATTTGCAGCCGCTCCTGTTTATTTGTGGTTCACTAGATACCTTGAGAAAAAGCTTATTCACAAGATATGATTTGCGATCCCGATCCTTCGCAGTTTTGCGTATGAGCAAGTACTGTTTCCCCACGGTCCCAAGGCCACTGTGCTGCAATGTCTGTCGTTGACGGAAGAACAATCCACAAAACCGATTTCTTACGGATACGACAGAATTTGCATGTAAGAGTAAGTACACGAAGATACGAAATGCCCGTTAAAGACAATTAATAGCACATTTTTTTGAAGAGCTCCCCAAATTTTTAAATAATTTTGAGATTTTCAATTACGTCTTGTATTGTCTAGTATCAAACATATTGTGAATGGCTAAGCTCGAAATGTCTATGTGTTGAAAATGAAGGCAATTTTGTAATTTAGAATTTAATAATACGGAGATCTCTGATAATAATTTCAACGGCTGCCTGGCAAACGGCCTTCCAAGATGTGAAATAGCCAGGAAGTAGCGTCATGTATCTGTCCGTATCCCTTAGTACGCTGTGGATTTGTCCCGCCGCATGAGTCGGAACGGTGGACATGAAATGCGCAGGTCCGTCCGTTTGTTACGTTCGTCCGTAGGTGATAAAATGTAATCCCACATTGGTACTGATTTTATTGGGTTTCCGTACGGGTTACGCTGATGTAACTGGTGGAACGACGCCGGGTGATTTGACGTCCGACCGTCATATTTAAATTCTGGGGCATATAAATATGATAATTACGTATTCTAATTTGCCTAATTTAAGAAAATTTTTCCTCTAAGCTTGTATAAGTGCTGTAAAGGCATATAATGATGGTACTTGGTGGAAGGAAGCAGGTTGAAGAGTTCTCGCCCTGAATAGATTTTTGGCAGATCTGGCAATATGACCTATGCAACGAGCTAATTGATATTCAAAAATGGCGTAATCGTTATATTTTTGAAACGGTACATCGGATCCACAAAATGCCTTTACTGCATGAAAGCCTTACTCATGGTTGCGCATTTCTTGCCATGTGAAAGGTGTTGATCTATGCCGCCGCAGGTATGCAAATGAGCTAATTTAAATATGCATTAATCATGATCGCTAAAAATGTACAGTCAGACTATACAAATAATTCCTTCGCTGCTGTGAATAAGACCACTTGCCTACATTTTTGTGCTGACATCATCATTGGTGGCATAAAGTGCGGTGGGGCCAAGGCCATTAAAGGGGCATTTTTTCGATGCAATGATATAATTAAAGATGCGAATAAATGTGGGGTTAAGGGAGTTTGGCCAGAATTGGGGGCGCGGCGGTATCTGGTGCTAGTATTTAAATTCCTCACTTCTAGCCCTCACAACATTCGGCAGGGACATATTTACGCATGCGAAAATACGAGTTCGTTGTACTGTTGGTTCAGGCAAGTCGAAGTTAGAGGTCATTTTATTGAGGTGGCACTATTTCATCATGGAAGGACATAAAATTATTATTTCCAAGCTCGTCGTTAAGACAACTGGGATCCAAATTCTGATTACAAAATCACCGCTATTATGATAGACAAACATTTTTGCCCCCGCCACTCTCCGTTCGCAGGAGTAGTTTCCCGAGACAATACCCAACATAACCGTGCAAAATATCAATTTTGAAAAATATTTAGGGGCGCTCTTCCCAAAAAACTGTGCTCTTATTGCTTTAATACTATGGGCCCTAAATTTCAAATTGATTAATTAATTTAGCTGTATTTGCTAGTATACCGGAGCTTTTTCCAGGTTTAGCTGGATCTGCTACCCCGGCTTGAAGTCTTGCCCTGGTTCCTAGATTCAAATATGTATTTGTTACAGACACAGTTTAAAGGGACGGGGGAGGATTTTTTTGAGGATTACAATTTCTCTAAATTTGCACTTGTTCAGTACCGAATGACCCATATTTTTTTGGTAAGTTCTACCTGAAAGCCATACTTTTCACCTTGGCCGGGCACAGACAATGTTATGCGTTGCTTCAGATACGGAGTTCCCCCTCCACAAGGTCACTAAGTTCTTCGATTATGCTTCAGAGTTTATTAAGGGATTAGAAGCCGATAATCGCTGAGATGATCTCAAAAAAACATGTGGAAATGCTTATCTGCCCCGTCCCATAAGAAGGCTGGAGATGTTCGTTTTAGGTGGCTGCTCCACGACTTATGGAATAGGCTCCAATCAATGTTGAGGGAACACATCTGTTGCCGGTTTTCAAACGCATCGCTTAAAAACTCACCTATTTGTCATCGTTAGTCTATAGTGGCCATATCTTTATGCCTTGAACTTAACCCTAAGTCTTCTTTCTGTAAGGCGCTGTGTTCTTTGAGATGCGCAATATAAATCCAAATTTATTATATTATAAATGCATTTTTTAAACTGTTACAAAATCAGAGAAAAAGTTACTGCCCTGTCTTTAATACACAGATGGCAAGCCAACCACTTAAGGTTATGTGCTACTGGGAATGTGGCAACTGGAAGATGTGGCGGCTTGCTGTGATGGGTTTTGAATGCCACCCGGAAGCCTGATGATAAAGATTACTAGTGAAGTAGAAAGATGAGTCTAGGACATCTATGGAGATAAAAATGTTGGAATGGAGACAGGAACAAGCCATCACCATGAAATCGTTTATAGAAGCGCCCGGGAGGAGGGCCAAAGCAGAAGCCTGAGATAGAAGTAGGGGAGTTCCTATGTGCGTACCAGTAAGAAGACACCTCATGACGAGATAGGTCTTCCGTAGAATGACAGATACATCTGTGCTAATGGTTCGCAAACACCCTTCTCCCCATTCCTCTTCTTGGAGGCCGGGCAAAACGGCTTCTGATTTGTGGGAAGATGCTGGTCGTGAGCCCCCCCTAGGGCTGAGTCGTGCTGAGGTTTAAAACTTCAGGCTCTAACTGGACAACAGGGTCCTTCATCGCTGCGGAACTGAAGTTTCGCCTGCGAATAGGACGTGACATTCCCTGACTAGACGGAGAGTCGTCTCAGCGTCAGATGAACTGCCCACAGCTCCAACGTGTTGATGCTGGTGCTTGGGCCAGCCTCTTGTTCCAAGTCCCTGAGGGCGAAGGTTTTCCTACAGTGGGCTTCACCAGCCGCACTTTGTACGCGCCCGTCGTGAGAGTTGGAAAGATGAGGGTATTGATCTGAATGTTTCTCCCGGGCGAGATTTATCCGGCTGAGACCACCACGCTATCGCTCTGTGATGTGTGGGGTTTGCTCGCGACATGCTCTTGAGCCATGTCCGGTTCAGGAAAATATTGAATCGCGATACAACGTCCCATCGCTGTATACTAGCATGCGGAGTCTGCAGGCCCATTACCAACGTTGTTCATGAGGCTATGAGCACACAGTATGTTCGTAGCCACAGAGATGCCGGTGCTTTGCTGAGTTCCATGAGGATCCAGGCGCAAGGCGTCGTGGGTGCGATGCGCTCGACGGTCAGAGACGCTATTCCCTGCTGAAGGTCAAAGTCGCCCAGAAAGCGCGATGCTCGTGCCGGGGTGAGGCTTGGCTTAACCGCGTTGATCTACCAACCCTGAGGGGGGAAACGATGCGGACTGTCTCTGCGATGGAGTGTGGGTGTTCTTCTGGGAGGCGCTCGGTCAGGGCCATTTTGTCGTCCAGATGAGAAGCAAGAAATGGCATCTACACCTGAGAACCTCTGCTACGACCTTCACATCCTAGTGAAACAGTGTGGCCAGCGCGCGGCCCCGGCACTGCGACAACCCGAACGGCGAGGTGGCACCTGGAACTGGTAGCGATATGCTTGCGGTCTTGATATAGAAACTGAGCCACTTCCTGTGTGACAGCGACTGTATCGGAATGGGGAGGTAAGCATCCTTTAGGTCGAGAGTGGATGCCCACCACAGCCCTGAATCTTCCCCAGCTCCTGAGAAACTGCTGCTAGGCTCTCCATCTTGAAGGGGAGTCGTTTGGATGAACTTGGTGGAGACGCGTCAAAGTTAAGGATAGGCCGCACTCGCCATGCGCCCCCGCCTTGGCCTATTGTTAGTGATGTCCTCTTCGTGTAAGGCGTTGAAACCTTTCCCACGCAGAGGTCAGGGGCCTATAGGCTGTCTCCAGAACTGTCGCGGGATTAAAGAGTTGAGAGAGTTGGTGGCCGTTTACTTCTACGGCAAGCCCCGGCGTGTCCCAGGATCACGGCTGGGACTCGGAGTTCACAGCTTTTGTCGCGGGGCGATCTGCTTCCGGCGGTGGTCTCGGCTTATCCCGTCGGTCATGGTGGTTAGTAAGATTCTTTGCGGCTACGGCGCGCCCGTCACGCCGCTACAAGGACGAGGCATACTCCCCGGGCGCCCCCGGGGAAGATCCGGCTCCTTCCCCCTGGCTACCTGTGATACCGGATCCGAGAATGGCTATTGGGCTGATAGTGGCTGACTGAGACGAGCGGCTCTTTTCGGTTGATCCGGGAGGCTCTGGTCCCGGATCCCAGAAGGCTCCCTGCGGTGATCGCCGGACAGCTGTCACGGCTCCCCGAGCGACTCCTGCGGTGATCTACCGGTGGCAAAGCTCCCGGCTTCCGGACAACGGCTATTGTGTGATCCACGGCGGCGGCACCCACAGCTTTCGCGACCAACGCTCTTGCGGTGGATCCACCGGGGCCGCGTCACGGGATCCGGAAAGGCTCTTCGGCCTGATACCGACCGGTGGTCACAGCTCCCGGACACAGCTTTGCGGTGATCCTTGTGGTGATATCCGGTCCCGCCGAGCGGGCTCTTGCGGTGATCTCGCGCCTTTCCCCGGAGCGGCTCTTGCGGGGCTCCCGGTACGGTGATACCGGTATTCGACGCGTGGAGAGACGACCGGCTACAACGGCCGCGCGGTGCGGTACTCGGTCGGCTCCCCGGTGATCCCGGCGCGTGAGCGGGGAACAGTGGCGGCTTCCCCGAGCAGGTGGCACCGGCACGCGGTGTACGGGGATCCGGCGGTGGAGAGTCGGTAGCTTCACGAGGCTAGTCGGGCTCGGTGAGCGGTAAGACTCTGGGGACCTCAGCACAAGTATGCGGCTCCGACGGGGATCGCTACCACGGGACTGCTGGTAGGCACATCTGGGGACCTCAGCACAGACCCTATGGGGAACCCTCAGCACAGGGCGGCTCATGGGTCCAGTGCGGACCCGATTTGTGTCACGTAGAATCCCGGCTGGATTCGGCGCTTGGGGGTGATATCACCGTATCGGTAACGGGTGTACTGGATCGGCGGTGGAGGAGGCGGTAGCTAAGCGGCTGGTCGGAGACGGTGAGCGGTAAGAATCTGGGGACATCAGCACCCCCCCCCCCCACCCCCCCCCTTTCCCCCCCCCACCTCTTTCTCCCTCCCCCCTTTCCCCCCTCTTTCCACCTCCCCCTTTATTCTTACTCCCCCCCCCCCCCCCCCCACCCTTACCCCCCCCCCTTTCTCCCCCCTTCTTCTTTAGACCCACTCCTTTCCCAGATGCGGCCTCCCAACGGGCTGCTACAACGGCTGCTACCGGCGACACTGGACTGCTGGGCATAGTGGCTCGTTGCGGACACAGTTTGTGTCAGTAGAAACCCAGCTGGATCGGCGCTTGCGGGGTGTGATCAACGTAGGAACCACGGAGCTTGATCCTGGGGGTGTTCTCCGGTGGACATGTGATTCCAGTGGTCCATCCGTGAGTGCATGGGCGCATTGCACTACTGCAGTGGCCGAGGAAGAACTCCGCTCGAGAACCGGAGGTGGTCTGTGATAGTGACAGTTGGCCCCGTGGTACTGGTGATGCGGGAGTCTCCTTCTGCCGTGTGGTTTCCCTGAAGCTTGGCGCTGGAGGTCTTATAGGATCTCCACAGTGAATCCGGTCTCCGCCCGTCGTCCCAATTCGGATGGGCTCATCCCGAGTGGCACGGCGCCGTGTATGATGCACGTTGGATGCGGGTACAGGCGACAGGAAATGTCTGCCAGGTCGAGCACTGTCTAGTCTCTTGGCTTGGCTACTTTCATTCCGGGCTCGGAGACGGAATCAGTCTTATCTGGAGGAGGACACACAAAACGAGACAACCAAATCGGTTTGGAACCAATGAGTTAAGCGGTTAAAACATTCGGTCGGTAAAAAATAAAAATCCAAAGTGGCCGCCAGAAAAAGTGTCCCGGCATAAAAATCCCCACTAACGGTAAGGCTCGGCCGTACGACAACGGAGTGGAGCCCTCGCCAAACGGGGGAAAACTGAAGAAAAACGCCGTTGGGTCCTCTCCCCCCCCAAAGCCCATAGAAAAGCATGTACTTCCGGTGTGGGCTTCAGGTTGAAATAGGAAAGAAACTTGGCTTCGTCATAGCACCGACGATGTTTGAGTTCGAACCAAATTGGGTCCTAACTTGCGGTAAAACCATGTCTCAGCCGGTAAACATTTCTTGTCAAAATGCCGCTGAAACAAAAAAGCGTCACCAGTCTAAGTTATTACGGAACGGGAAGGGCCCGGCCGTAAAAACGGTAGTGGGGGCCCCCGGTGACGGGAAGACCAATAAAACTGATCGCAGACCCTAAGTCCACGGAGGAAGCAGGGGCGTAGCCTCAAAAAACCGCCCCGTGCCATTGAACCACGATTGGCGTACTTAAGCGAAGTGAAAGTCGAGTTATGAAACTTCGGCCCAGATGGTCCGACTATCCTTTATAGCGCGTACCCGCGGTTACGGGCGGTAGGGTAGAGGGTGAAAGTTGACCGGGAAAAACATCAAAGTAGCCGACAAAAACGCCTTGGAGATATAATTCCTCAGGAACCATCTAGCACAGGAAGCTCCCCAACTCAAGCGCTGGATGAATGTGGGAATTACTAGAAGGGGTCCACCTGAGGTAGACACTTGTAACACACGTTGTGAAATAGCCGCATGTTTCCACGGAAAGTTAACACTGAATCGCCTAATCAGACGCAGTTTTGCAAACATAATTTGGATGGGCTGAAAGCATCAAAACCGAACCAGGAATGATGAGAAAAATGTGTAGAACACATAGTTTTGGTAGATAGGTGAGCAAAAGCTATTAAAAACTGTTGAAAACCCTGCAAACTCCATTAGGCACAATGAAGAGACACAACATGCTTAGAAGCGTAGTCAAAATGAGAAGTCCGTGTTTCTAGATCATCGCCACCGATGCGTGCGCACTCGTGGGGTCTTCAGACTTTCCAGTGGGAGATCGTGTTAATTGGCTTACCGAGCGTATGAAAATGAAAAGGCATAAGTCAGACTTGAAATGGAAACGTATAGGGATGTGACGGTATTAAGGGCTACGATGATGTAATTTGGTGGAAAGAAGCGGGTAAATGATTCTTGACCTGATTAGATTTGGGTGTAACAAATATTCTAATTATAGTAGTCGTAGTAAAACCCACAAAGTTTTAAATCCGGTTTTTGTCCCCGCACGCGGGGTGCCGGATTCACCTCACTCGTAGCAATCGCCATTACTCCCTACTTCCACTTCACCCGATTCAACGCATTCCCCATCCTCAACCCAACAATCCAACTCTCATCTCCACTTGCCTTCCTCAATGTCCTCCCTTGGTCGGTCCCCTCTCCCTCACCAAACACTCCCAAATAAAAAGCCCTTTTTAAAACATTGCTCTCATACTCCTCAGCACGTGACAATACACTCTTTATAACCATTCGCCTTCGCAGCGGTCAGCGACTCTTCCACCCCAACCAAATCGCAGCAATCTCAGTCGTCGTCCTATCCCCCAGCAACTTTCACAACCACACCAATTGCTCTCAACCATGCTCTCTCTGCAACCTGTCCCAATCCCACATCTTCCATTTTCAACTCAGGCACCACTGTATCACTCACATGACAGCATCAATATCTCTAAACACTAGTGTACACCACCCGTTCATTCTTCAAAGGAAATAATGATCCAAGTCAAAAACTCTCCACATTCTCTAAACTTCACCCACCCATACCTTAATCTGGCTGTCACAGCCGCCTCAATCCACCACACGCACTAATCCTGTCCCCTAGGTATGTGAAATCCTTCACTGTTTCCACCTCGTCACACACCTTGTACACCTCCTCCCCCCCCAACCATCACCACCACCAAAAAGTCACTGCAACCTGGGGTCACTCTCCCCATCCCAGAGCATCCCCCACGAATCCAACCTCCCACATTCTCACACCAAATGAATTTGCACGCACCTCCTTTCACATATTCCACATGGTCCACCTTACCAACACCTCCCTCCTCCCCACTCACCATCACCCAGTCCTACCAAGGCCACCCCCAGGCCCTACTCTCAAATTCTTTCTTCCACTTCCAAAACTTCTCCTCAAACCCTCCATTGTCTCACAAATTAAAACTAAATTCATCGCATACAGCATCTCACTCATCAAACTTTATTTGCACTTCGTCCCCAAATCAACCACAATTGCAAACACCAAATGGCGACAGCACAGAACCCGATGCACACCAACCTCAACCTCAAACTACTCAGAGAACTCAGACCTACTCTAACTCTTGTTTTGGCTCCTTATACAGACTCATCACCGCCCCAACCACCACCTCTGGTATACCCCTCTTCCTTATTGCCCACTCCATCACTTCCTCGGTACTCTATCAAAGGCCTTCTCCAGGTCCACAAAGCACATATGACAACGGTGGCGAAGGTAGGGCACTAACTGAGAATGTGGTCCGCAGTCTATGATGGATAACCACATTGGCAGGCTGGCGAAGGCCGCAGCCCCCGTCGGTGCCATATTGCTGTGACAGCTTACGACTCATGTGCGAATCCGGTTTTAAGGGGACCCACAAGGTTAGAAGAGGGCTGGGGAGTGGTTGCGATCATGTGCCGAGGCGAGGAAAGGGGGGAGGAAGGTTGGATAGGGGGAATAGAGAGTTGATTGGTCGTGGAGGGAGTTAGGAATGGGAAAGGAAGTGATTTAAAATGTCGGTTAAAGAGGTGGAATGGGGAGCTGGAAGAGTTTAGCAGTGTCGACAGAAAGGGCGGCGATAGCACCAGTCTCTGTCTGCCGAGTTGTGTGATTCTTGGGACAAGTTTGCGCAGGGCTGTTGTCACAGCAGGCACTTATTCACTAGTTTGTGCGGGTGGTGTTCTCTCCAAAGATGCAGGTGACAATGCCTGAGAGCACTGGTAGAAATTCAGATGGAGTAGGACGGAGGCAACAGTAATGGTTCTCACGGTCTCGTTGAGTCAGTATCCAAGCTTCTTTGTGTGAAGAGCTGTTGCACCAATGCTGGGGCGGCATTCAGCCGTGCTGTAGACCCAGAGGCAAGGTGGTGTGCGTAGAGGCATTGGGATGGCAACCCATGAAGATCCAGCAAGTCAGCACAGGAGGTTATTTCTCGAAGAACCTTGGTGCATACGGACTCGAGTGGTGCCGGTAAGTAAGCTGCCAGTCAAGCTCGCTCCAGGTAGGTGGTCGTAGGATTTATGGCAGAGGCGCTCCATGAGGTGATTTGAAGATGCGATGAGGCATCTTTGGTTGTGAGGTGGAAGGCAGTAGCGGTGGTCTCGGCTTCACTCAGCTGTGAGTCTCCAGGTCCTGAGATATGCTGCAAGTAGGGACACATCTGCCAGTAAGTGTAATTTCTACTTCTGTCCAGCTGCTGTCGAGTGGAGAAGTGCAAGATCGTGGTTTCATCCTTATGTAAGACCTCGAAAATTTGGCCTAGCAGGAAATCTCTAAAGAGGATCCAAGGATTACAAGGATTGTACCGCTTTTTCGTTAAAAAAGAGTCTGTAGTCTAAAACTCATGAATATCTTCACCAAGGTAAGAGCAAGATCGTCAGCGTAGCCATATTGTCTGATGCTGTTGAGGTAAAGCGCTGATATACAAGTGAACGCATAGGGGACCAATACATGAGCCTTGTGGTACTCCGTTTCCTCAGACGACGCAGACGCACTACTCTACACATCACACTGGTCTTGAGAATAAAGCTATGGTTTGCAAGCATGTTACATATGAATTGTACAAGGTGCGATTCCTGAGAAGACTGAGCTGTAGGTCCTGGTGCCACACGGTGTAGTAAGCGGCAGAACCGCCCATAATACATCATAATAGCAGAGATTTATAGCGCCTTATGCTATTGGCCTCTAAGCGCTTTCACAAATGGTCGCTGATCATTTTTTTTTCTTTTTTTTTTTTTTTTTTTAATTTTTTAGGTTTTTTCTTTTTTTTTTTTTTTTTTTTTCTTTTTTTTTTTTTTTTTTTTTTTTTTTCTGGCCCAACCATACCACAAACCATTTAGCATCATTTCAAGGGATGCAGCAGATCGGGATTAGCGCTTGCCTTATCAGCAAACATACATCGAGATAACCATCGCCGCCGGGACCAGCTTCCCAACTATGCAGGGGTAAATCGGAACAACTAAGAGGTTAATTTCTTGTCAGGGAAATTACTGGATAGCCGAATCTCACAGGGCTCGACCGCACGCCTATACGCATGATTGAACATACACTGGAGTCGAGCGGCTTACCTGATTGAGCTATCTTGTCCGCTCAAAGAGACACCTGACTTACGGCGCTTTTCAAACCTTTCCTCAATATCATTTGTGAGTGTTACAATTGGTGGACAGTGCGCCGGCCACCGCGAAATCCTGCTGTTTCGTCAGGCAGATGGTTCGACAACGGGCCTCCAGCCGGGCCAGGCTCATCCTCTCAGGAGTTGAAGGAAGCACACAGTAGTGATATTGGGCAGTAGTTCTTAGAGCTGTCGACAGGCTTGATTGGTTTGGCAAGTGCGATGATAGTAGCTCTCTTACAGACCTTGGGTAAGGACTGGTTGGTAAGCTTACCATAGGCAACATGTGTAGAACCCTTGGAGCCAATCTAGACATCGTGGGCCACATTGCATCAGGAACTCTGCGGATGTATCAGGCCCCTGGGCCTTTCCACTCTTTAGTGGCTGATAGCAGAGGTAAAGCTCATCTCCGTGAGAACGATGTTGGAAGTGACCCGTCCAGGCCGGCGGCTCAACAAAGTTTGGTGATCTCTTTGTGACAGAGCAAGTGTGATCCTTATAATGTTCTTGAAAATTACCATGTGCGAGGAGTTGCTCAGCAATGGAGTTGGCAGTCACTGGGACATTTCGATGGTTTGGAATTTCTGCCGGTGAGGCGGTTTATAGTCTTCCAGGCATTCCTGCTGGAGTGAGTGAAGTCGATTCCTGGACTGTCTTCCTCCAGCGCTCACAGTGTTTTCTGTCCAAGCAGTTTGTAAGATCTGAGGCCTTGGATGATGCTCTTCCCAGGTTCAGAATTCAGGAAGTCATTGTAAATAGTATCACATTTCCTCATCCCAGGATGGATATAACTGCAACCCTAACCAGTGGCGTACGGGCCGCCCGCTATGAGGGGGGCATTTCACGGTCTTGGGAAATTTTCCCTCTTGGGGGGGTCAAAAAGGCCAATTTTCCCGGTCAGGGGGGCTAAAAAAGGCTTGATTTAGCATGATTTGCAATTTTTTCCCGGCCAAAGTCGTCAGGGGGAACCTGCCCCCAGCCACCCCCCCCCCGCCTGTTACGCTACTGACCCTAACCCTAAACCCTAACCGAAACCCTAACCCTAACCTTAGGGTTTCGGGTACAGCCACGTGAATGGTCTTCTGTGCTAATTATAAGAGTTTACACTTACACAAGGCTGTGTAAGAATTGTCAGGTTGGAAGAGGTTGGTGTCGGGGAGGTTGGGTATTCTGAATCCACCAGGTTCTTGAACTGGCCCCAGTCTGCTTGCGGAAGTTCCACCTTTCACTGGCTTTCGTCAGTGTCTCTGTGGGACGTCGGAAAGCGGTCGAGAACAGTACGGTGAATGGAGATGGTATCCATGTTTGCAAAAGCAAGTCAGGATTTGTAGACGTATACGTATTCACTTCCAGTGCAAAAGTTGTACGCCCAGATTTTGAAAGCCCAGACCTTAGGGTAGCTCCACAGGTTGGTATTCGTAACCACCCAGGTAATGTGTGACTGTTCAGTCACCAGAATAATGCAAGGTGCACCATAAAGTTGGTAGAGAGTGTGCTTGAAGCCGATGGTTCGGTGGCTTGTAGACATTGGGACAGGAACACGTGCAATTTGGGTCGTTGCCCATTCCAGGGTGGAGTCTGCAGGTGAGGGTTGCAATTGTTTCCATTGGGTGAGTTACTAGCAAAGGTGGCATTCCCGTGAATAGCGCTCTCGGTGTGTGCAGCTAGGTTGTAGCCAAATGTAAGGAATGGAACTGTCGTAGCATGTGTCTCTTAGAGGAGAATCGCAGTGACTTTATGCGTATGTGTGAGGTGCTGATGATGATTTTTATCTTTGCCCTAGTGACATGTTATAGAAGTATTTCTATATAAACTTATTTTTTAAACGCTTTGAAGTAAGATTAAAATATTGGGTATTGAAAGATTAAAGTTTAGAAATAAGGGCATGGAGTCGCACCCAGTGTGAGGGGTAGCAGCAGAGTCATCAGGGGTGCATTTGCAACAACCAGAGGGAATAATAAATTTCTCACCCTCCAAAATAGTGGTAGGACGAACAGCGACCCCCGAATTCACGAACACTTTTAACCCTAACACCACATCAGGTCTCCCGTGAGGGAGTGAAGGAATGAAGGAGGAGGACAAAAAGAACAAGTGGAAATCACTAACCAAGGTCTTGCCGCCCATTCATGTTGGTTCGTTGGATTGGGTTTGTGTTGGGATGGGGTGTGTGAGTATTTGGGGTGGGTTTGTAAGGGGTGAATCATTTCTTGGTGCAAGTTAGGAGATTATAGCATGTTATTTGCAAGAAGAGAATAGGGTTTACAGATAGTGTTTTTTTTCAAAATAGACTTGAAGTTTACATAAGGTAATTAGAGGTCAATAGAAATATAACCCATGGTCTTGGCCAGTGGGTTCTTATGATAAAGTTTGGTGCTATAGACTTTATTTTGCAGAAAAATATTGTTATATTCTCACCAAAGGTCAGGTAGGGTCAGTTATGGACTAATCCTGGGACACACTCCATATGAGCCTCATCCCAGTTATTTTTGAGTTTAATTGTTCATAGCACCCCTATGGAATTCAAAGAACACATTCCAAGATTGTTAACCAATGGATCAAAGGTTGTGTAGGGTCATAAAGGGTCAATCAGCATAATCCCTTGAATCTTGGGCCAGTGGTTCATTCCAGTGTCCCCGAGGTGACCCAAAATGTCAAGTGGGTCATTAAAGGTCAACATGTGCATACCCGTTATGAGTCCCTGGACCAGTTCTTTTCGTTTATATTTTTAGATTTTAACAAATACATTGCGGTCTTTGGACCACAAGTGTCGTCTGCCGTCATGAATTTGGGATTGGGTCACACAGGTCACATGAGTTCACAAAGGTCACAGAGGAAACCAGGTTCAGGAGGCCATCAAGGTCACATAAGATCAGGTTCCCACACGAGGCCACCCGCCCCTCCCGATGCACACACCCCATCCCGACACACCCCAAGGTCACATGAGGTCACCCAGGTCAAACGAGGTCACCCAGGTCACATGAGTTCACACAGGGCACAGACGGTCACACGAGGTCACCAGGGCAGGCGAGGTCACACGAGGTCACCCAGGTCACATGAGGTCACACCGGGTCACCCGAGGTCACCTGATGTCACCAAGTCACATGGGTAACCAAGGTCACATGAGGTCACCAGGCAGAAGTACACCAAGGTCACATGAGATCAAGGTCAGTGAGACACCTGACCTCCCCATGACCACACCAGCCCGACACACCCCAGGTCCCCAGGCAAATAGATACATGAGGTCACCAGGTCACATGAGGTCACCCAGGTCAACATGCGGTCACCCAGATCACATGAGGTCACCAGGACACGCCACCCAGTCACATGGGTCACCCAGGGTCACATAGAGGTACCCAGGGGTCACAAGTCACACAGGTCACAAGTCCACACGGTCACATGAGGTCATCAGACAACATGAGGTCACCCAGGACACGCCACCCAGGTCACATGAGGTCACCCAGGTCACGTGTCACCCAGGTCACATGAGATCAAGGTCACAAGGCACATCCAGGTTAACAAGGTCACGAGGCCACCTGGCCTCCCAAATGCACCCCGCCTCTCCCCGATACACCCTCACCCGACGCAACCGTATACAAAAGAGCGAGGTTGTGCCGTCCGGATTGGCGTGGGCGTGTGTCTGTACTTTTATCTTACAGCTTGCATGAAAACAGAGTTGCGATGAAATGAAACTTACAATAATTATTTGAGCTAATGTTATGGTCCTGACCATATGATCGGGCCAAAATCTCAAAAATACCAGTGTTGCCAGTAAATCGAACCACAGGTCAAACAGTGGATTGCTCCGACGACCTTAAATTCACACAAAACAGCCCAATTTATCGAACCTTGAGAGCTCGCCCGTACATCGCAATTGAGCCGAATAGTCAGTATAATGTGAAAAAAGGGTAATTTGGAAACACGGAAACAATTTCTGATGACCGAACCATCTGGCGGACAGGAGTAAACTTAATAGTCCCCCGACCACGTTGAGGCGGAAGACTAAAATCACAAAATATCGAAACCCAGTCACTATGACCGGGGTACCACGCTATGATGGTGTCCATATGTGTCTTTGTTTAACAATCACTACATCCAGGAATTTCTCACTCAGTGCTGCGGGATTTTTTGTGATATTACAGGGGTCTTAGGGTTGTATTACGGTAATGTTTTGTTTTAAAATTGACATCTCTTTTATGATAATACCCTTTTGTTGTGAGGCTCAATCTCTCTTGTTTCCGTATCGGACCCACTTTAATATTTTTGAGCATTATACCCTGAAAGTAAGTTAATTGTTACCTTTTTTTTTCGGAAGTGGGTGGTTTACCTTTTATTGTTCACCCACAATTCTTCTTTTACATTTGTAAGGTGGGTCCCATTGTGTGCTCAAGAGGTTACTAAATAGATCTAAAGATCATTTTCCATATGTTGTCACATCTTAACATTTAAACCAAAAGAAGGTGTCTTCATTTTACATTTCCCACAGGGCTTTTCAGCTCTCAGATGTTCAAAAATCACAAAATTACAGTTGTTTACTATTTTTCATTTGATTATTGTCTGGGGAACCCTACCTCCTATTCATTTTTCTGAGATTATGAAAGAGGGTGTACTCTTTCTAATTTCCTTGCTGCGGGTAACACAGATAATTACCTAACTCAAGATATGGGCCATTTTTTCCCAAAAACAATGATTTTTAACACATTTTTGGGAAATTGCCATATCTTGAGGTTAAGTAGTTCTTGATACCCGCAGGAAGGAATAGTGAAATGAGCACACATTCTTCAGAATTGCAGAAAAAATGAAAAAGGATGGTAGGGTTCACCAGAAAAAATTCAAACGATAAAAATATGAAAAACCCAGTATTTTGCAGGGGCGGAATCCAGACATGACTACGGGGGGGGTGCCAAGATTAAAAGTTTTATAATTGTGCTGGGATAAACATGGGCGCAGCCAGGCGCGCGTTAGCGGCGCGGGTGGGGTGCGGGCGGGGGTATCCCACGTTCCGCGCGAAGGTGCGGAAGGAAGCTCTTCATTTTTTATCATGGCAATCAAACTTTTCACAATGTAGTTGCGGGGAAAGTGTTCATTTCACTTGTATATAAGTGCGCTGAAAAAAGTTCAGGTGTTTCAGGAAATTTTGCATCAGGACTTCGAGTTAGATAAGTTTATATCAAAATTAAAACAGTGGAGGTAAACAGTTCAACGCCGAACGCGGTGAAGTGTGATAGAAACGACGAGAGCGTCAAGAAGTGTTAGATAAAGAATTATGTAGCAAGAGACCAAGCGTCCTAAAAACAAATGGATCGAAGAAGTCTATCGGATGTATAGTCAGGGGACTGTGGAATCCCGTGGGATTTCAATGGATAAAGAATCACACTATTAGATACCTTAAGTCGGTCCCAGAGAACAAGAACAGTTTTGAGGGAGAATTCCCAGGGGTGGCAGATGGGGCCATATGGTTCAAAATGGCTGCCATTGTGGTATATTTCAAATCATATGCTCGAATTGGGGATTTTGTGCTAGGAACCTAGTTTTTGTTCCAAAACTTCATGTTAAATAGTCCCTAAGACAGTTTCTGAACGACGCCTTAAAATCGAGTTTGTTTGCACCCACTGTTGATTAATTTTCCCAATATATCACCTTGAACGGTGTGTCCCCCTGACTAGATTAGGTATGTTTCCGCCCCGAAAGTTGCACATTAGCGCGTACTGCCCTATTTCAAACATGGCCACCATTGTTTTATGCAAAACTGCTTATTGTATTTTTATTATAGATAGGAATTTTATCCAGGATTAAACGAAATAAAGTTTACCTTCCTGAATGGGCGTAAACAAGATGGCCGCCCGGTAGGAGGCATGTTTGTTAAATGTAGCTAAAATGCAAAATCGATGGGGTAAAAAAATGAGGTAATATTTGAGAAGCCACCAAAAAAGAGAGATTCAATGACATTTGTGTATAGCGGGACAGATCATGATCATGATGGCGGCGGTTTATACGCCGCTCCGGGGGGGGACACAAAATCAAGAAGAAAAAAACCACCCCGGCACATCTTTTCGACATAATAAGAGCCATAACGAAAACTATTGACACATATTCCGCATTTTCCTCTCGTACTTTCTCGATAATTTCAGACCACTCAACACTAGTTGACGCTGGGAAGAAAGCTGATCCATGCAGTGGAGAGAGAGAAGGAGCCTGGTGGTACACGTCAGAAGGAAAACAAAAGATATCACTGATGTGCTCGCAAGAAACTTTAAATCGTCCTACATATAGACATTTTTCACTTCTTCATAAGCTATTTTTTATTTTTTAAGGGAAACACGTCACTGAGGAGTCCTTAAATACAGTCCACACCGCATTTAATTATCATTATGATTTTATTGTATCGGGTTGATATGAGCTGTTTTCTTCATATGACTATTATATAGTCAGTTAAAATACTTATATGGCCCAAGTAGTACCAGCTATAACTCATTTCCAATCTGATATGTGACTGGCCCTGTACAATTCTTGCGGAGGTGAAAATTCAATGAGGGGCAGGGAACTTCTGTTAATCATGTTATTGTGAGCAATTTTACACAAGACCTGAATATCACTAAGTGCGTTTCCATAGCTGAATGGCGCAGATTGTAATTCCCAGTGGCATGTGATGAGTTATGACTGTAGTGTCCTCCAATATCATCCAGGTGTGGCACGTGCATTTGAATTCGTTTCTTCTTTCATTTCCCGGTAGAGCTAGTTGACCCCTCTCGGCGACTTCATTGAATAGGTCCCAAAACTCTAGGGGGAACGAACGTATCAACGCGAATCGCACTATATTAACGGGTCACTCTCTAGGACAATCAATACCCCCACATTTAATATTTTTTGACATCTTGGAAATGATTTAGGGTCATTATTAGAAAGTGTTGTTTAATAACGTCGAAAAGATGGTCGGCTTGCTTTTCTTCCTGATTTATGTTCCCTAGAGCGAATATAATCACCGCCATCTTAAAAACAGCCTGTTAGCGTAAAATGTAATGCCCAAAAATAAATTCCTTTTTTTTTTTGGAGTGTCTCAAACTCAACCTTTCAGGTTCTTATTTCAACAATTTGGCCATTTTACGTTCATTTAGCAAATATGGCCTCCTTGCGGCGGCCAACTTGGACGCCTAGATGTTTAAGCCTCCTTCAGGCAGTTAAAAAAACTTGGTTTTGTGTAGTCCTGGATAAACTTCTATCTGTATGAAATTATAATGGCGGTTTACATCAAATCAAGGCAGCCATTTTTGAAAGGGCTATAACACGTACGTGCAGCTTTTTCGGGTGGAAAGCATGCCTAATCCCCTAGTCAGGGGGACATCCCGCTTTAAGGTGCAATATATAAGAAAATTAATCACTAATTGGGTGCAACGAATGGAAAATATGATGGTGGCAGCTTATGGATAAACACTCTACAACTCTCTGAAAGGATACAGCTAGATTAGAAGAGGAACATTAAGAGTGGCAGGCCCATTTTGTTTTCAAAATGGCCGTCAATTATCCAGGTTTATTGTACATTTCAGCATTACTTTTAGGTGAGTTTCATACTTGAGCTAATAAGTCATTGGTTTTCATACAAATTTAATTATGGAGACCAGCCTCCAATTTAAGGGGATTGGGTCACGATCTGTTCGATATATTTGTTAAGATTTCGTGTAAATGAACTTTCCATCGATTTATGTCAAATATCAGAAATAAAAATCTGGGGGGTCACCGAAC
>JAMKCH010043483.1:0-13660 GCA_023653785.1 Ophioderma brevispina
GCAATTTTGTAATAGACTCGGGATCCCTTATTGTTTAAAGGCTGAGCTGGAAACGCAAATTTATGTCCGTCCGTGACTCCCTCACGAAAATGACCGCCAACTTGACTTACCTGAAGCGACGGAACAAATTATGGATGAGCGTAGACCCACACATGACTCAATTCCTCGGCTATTTCATATCGAATGACGTTTCCAGCAAGCCCGTTGAATTATTATCGGATATCTCCACTAATTCTGATTATCAAATTCATTCTTTTGCACACAGAGAGATTTTGAGCTCTGCCATTCCAGTATTGGTTCAAATTACCAATGCAACTTGGGGGGGGGGGCTTCTCAAAATAAATGTGCTGTTATTGGCTTCATCCCGAAGCCGCAGGGTTCCTTGAATTTGAAGACCTGACTTGGAATACTTGTTTCACAAGTGTTTTTTTTTTTTTCCATTGCATCCTTATTAACAACCCTGCTTTGCCTCATCAAGAGAAGGACTTCACTTTACACAACTCAAGGTCGGCCTTCACGTAACATCCTTGGGAGCACGCACTGAAATTGCTTTTGGACGAACCTATAACTTTGTCTCATCTGAAGTATGAAGTGGCTACGCGGGCGTACACCCATACCGCCTTTCTGTGCAGTGTGATGGTGCTATAGTTACGGCGCGCTGAAATCGTTCATGTATACGCCCCGCGTCGCTATTTCATACTTTGAGCTGGACTGAGTATATATATAGAAGGATTCGTTTAAGATTGATAAACTTGTAACGGTAGATATATTCAATATGTACCATTACTAATGTGCTCACTAAAAATATTGGCATGACGTTGATAATAACTAGCATCTGGTTGAGAAACATTTCAAATAATTATTCTGAATGTCATTAAAAGCATAATCAGTCAGTTTGATACCACTTGGTGTCCTGATACACTGTAAACTCATAAGTATTAGCACATTTGCAAACACATATTTGATTTTGCTTTGTTTAGCACTTCTAACTTTTTAATAACCATCTGGATGTGCGTGTTAGACTGATTTGTCACAAAGCGGATAATTTTTAAAATTTGTTTATGGTGAAGGCCGGTAACTATGCCATGAATCATAGGTTCCCAGTAAGTTGCGTACAGCACGTAAACTATACAAAGAACACGAAATGTAGAACTTCATTGTTTCGAACAATGTTTCGAACAGAATAATGGTTTGGGAAATTTTTTATCATCATACTAGTTTGTAACTACATTTGCACACGAACAAACACATCATAAATATTCACGTAGCCCCGAAAATTTTAAAATAGTCTGAAAGTTGTGTATTTAAATTTTAAGATGAATCACAAAGAGAATACAGCGTTTTCCTTCTACAATTTTTCGATCAAATCTTATAATGACTTGATAAATTTACCAAAATCTATAACTTCATCCTGACTCACCTGAATATTGTTCATCATTATTGGCATTTCCAAATAGCTTGGTTACGGAACAAACAGAATGCAGGAGATTCTTGTGTGTACGCTAAGCTTTTCGATGTGTAATCGTTGACGTCTGCGTACTCTCGTCGTGAATAGCGTGCTCGCCAGGCCTATAACTTTGCAAGGAGCTCATGGGGGCGGTATTCCTACAATTATATTTTTACAATGTGCGCTGAGACTAATTATATTTTAAAATTAACGTTTAGTATTATAATAGCCAATTATAATATGAACTTTTGCAAGTCACTGTCATGATTTGCTAAATCGGAAAATCGAAAATAACTTTAAAAAAAAACAAACCATTTTTTGCAGGTCTTACAAGGATAAGGTATCCAAACATGCCCCACAAGTGATAAGCTAAAGCAACCTAATAAGGACAAAATGAGTTTTTATCATACTGTCCCGTACTGACACTTACATTTTCACGTATTTAATCGAAAATCATATCTTTGAACACTGCTGTTTTGTTTCTTTTCTTTCCAATTTTTCAGTCCGAAACTTCTGAAATTCTACAGACTTATCCTTCACAAATTTGGGCATTTTAAAATTTTTGACTTAAACTTAAATTAGCCCCTATTGAAAAGTGATACCACAATTTGAGAGTACTACTATCTAGCATTGATGTAGAAGGGTCCATACTAATACCAAAGTGTCAAAACCTTTTCTGTAGGAGGTAAACGAAGTTCCTTAAATTATGCCCTATGATATTCTGCTGCTCCTGCTCTATAATGACGAATGATGAAATGGACACTCTATATTAATGGTTAGGTGTCACTTTTCCACTCATAGGGACTATTTAGGTTTACACACGGGTCATACTTTTGAAATGCTCGAATTATTTTAATACTATAATAACGTTGTTTCCTGAAGTCCCATCTGAAGAAACAAATTTGCCCCTGCAGAATAAATGGTCAGTCCGTTGACATGCACCTTGTTTTATCGTGGCAATCTTGTTGTGCAGTCCTCGGCCAATCGTGCTTTATTCCTTCTGTTTCCATTCGCCAATCAGCGGACGTTTTGCGTTCGTTCAGAGCTCAAACTCGATTTGTTTTCATAAGCAATTGGAATCCCTCTAGTGTGTGGTCGTGGTGGCAGAGAATTAACCCTTTGTCTATCTCAGCAACATAACTGTACACCTGGATTCTTGTATTTCAAATAGAGCTTATCAATTCACCAGGACTTTACAAATTGTTTATTCTACTACGTGTATTTCTGTGTATGGCGTTTTTCAACATATTAATCATGCCAAGACGTAGGGGAACAAAAAGATCGGCTTCGGCGGCAATTTAAAAACTACAAGTGGATTTAGTCGTGGGGTGCGTCAGACCCGTTCGCAAACTAGCTAGGCGTCAAACTACGGATAATACGCAAGCTTCATCCAGTGCGTCATCCAATCAGGCCGTCGCTGGATCGTCGTTCCTGGCTCTTTTCAAGGTGATCGGCGTGCAAACCAATCTCAGCATCATGGCCGTGCTAGATCTCGTGGTCGCAGCAGTCAGTACCGCAACGAAGTGTCTCTCCCCGTCCGTTCAGTGCGTAGTAATCAGCAGCAGGGACTGGTAAACCTGAAGTGAGTCAGGCCGCGAACCAATGCAGGCTGGTGGTGCTTTAACAAACGCCGAAGCTTGTTGCAAGGGGGGCAAGAAAATGCCGGTGAGCTTGTTTTTAATAATACTACTGTCTACCTCTGTAAATGCGTTTTCAGTAGGTACAAATACTCCATGCTTTGTAAGCTATTACAATACATCCCTTCTCATATCATCAAGTCAGTCAATCAATAATGTTGTTGCTAGTACGTCCTCTGCTAAATTCCACCCACTTTTCAATTAATCAATCAGTTCAGTCATTCAATAATGTTGTTGCTAGTAACACGTCAATTTTCAAGCCCCATTACATCTGAGGTAATTCAAGGTTTTTACCATACGCCCCTGCGGCGTTGGATTTCTATTGGTAGTCCTTTGGGTTGTGAATTGCCCCAATCTATTAAGACCAAAATCATAAGTGGCGAGTTTGTTGATTTTGGCAGGTTGTTGGAAAGATGATTTCATGTCAATGAGAAGAAAGGGATGGCCCTTTCAGTGAATCATTAGGTGAGGTGTATGGTCAAGATACTAGGCAAAACCGTTGATAACTAACTTCAATTCACAGTTGGACTAGTGCATTTTTTGCTTTGCGTCATAATCTGGGGGCACTAGCAGACCAGAGTTCAAGAGTTATTAAGTACGCTCACATTGTACGCACTGCTGCATCTCGTTTTGGGGGTTGGGGATTGAGAGTTTTAGATACTCAGTTCAAGGATGAGACAACAATCCCAACCTCATAGAACCTGGGCTGTCATTGGATGGGTAAGTATGGGCTTATAATGTAGCAACTCCTGTCCACAAGGGCTTTCCCAATTACTTTTTGTCGGGGGGTGCTCAGTCAGGGGGGACTCAGTCTGGGGGGTTTCGGTCGTGTCAACCCCCAAAGGGTTCAGGGGGCCAATTCCTCTTCAATTGCCATTCGCTTCCTCGGCAGAGGGGCCCCAACTGCAAGCCAAACCTCATGGAAAGGGACGGGCGGTGAAAGGTCTGCTTTGCATTCACCAGGTCGGGCTGTTAACCGCCTCACAATTCCCTTCACACACACATGCATGCGTTGGAATCAAAGGGTACATGGCACGCACTCGTGCAAGAAAGTGGGAAATTCTAATGATATGAGTGTGTCCTGTATGGATGGGCATTGTTTGGGTGCTGCAAGTATCCTTCACCAATCAAGTTATGAGATCTTGCCTCTTCTTCAATTTGTATCCGAAGAAGTCTTCAGCAAAGATCTAATTTGCATGTTTTTCTTAAGGTTTTTTAGGTTAGGCTATTCAGGTAGTCGTACTCCAAGGGATGCACCGATTTAATTTGATTGCTGAAAAACCCTAGCGCAGCCTTAGATAAAACTTACAAAGATATTGACTTTGACGAGTATTTGTAGGCCCATTCAATTCAAGTCCTTTACCTAATCTCATTGTCTACCCATGGTTTGGTCCCTAACCGGAAGCAGGGAGTTTAGGCTAATCCCTGCACCCTCTCTTTTCCAGAGGGGGGGGGGTCCATAAATGATGGCATTGACAGGGGGTTGTGTAATGTGCATTATAACAAATTTTTGATGAGGCAGTTTAACTTGTAGCGGGTGTTGTAAGGTTGCCTTATTGCAAAAACTGATGTAGAATCCGCATTCAGACCTCTTCCAATTCACCCTGACGATTTTTCACTTATTAGGATAAAACTATAAACAATTCTATGTAGACAAGGCCTTCCTATGGGGGCTTCATCATCACCAGCTTGTTTGCAAAGCCGTGCCCCCAGGTAGAGCCTTTCTACGCAGATTAATAGATTTAACTAGGGTGTTAAAAGTGCGCATGGCACAAGGTTAGGGCTACATCAGGTGCAAAGTTGATCTATAATGTTGGCTTGTTTGTGTTTTTGCGTGATTTCAATGGTGTATTCAATTATCCCTATCAGATATGGTACGGGGATGAAGATTTACAGCTCTTTACGATCCTCGTTGCAGTAGTTTTATGGGGGGAGTTTTGTCAGGGAAACGTATAATTTTACGTTGTGATAATGAATGTGTTGTTTGCGATTGAGATAGTCAAACATCAAAGTGTGCCCAAAATCAGAATTGTCATATTTTTTGTTCTGCAATTTCTTAATTTAATGTTTCCTTTGCGCAAGACATATTTCTGGCAAAAATAATAACATAGCAGACGCCCCATCTCTCGTTTTTCCCCAGATGGGTCCGATTTTGGAAAGAAGCTCCGTCCGCTTTTCCGACATGCACTCCAGTGCCAGAATCCTATGGAAGCTCTAGAGTTGCATGCCCAGCGGCTGTTGAAGGCTGTCATTAGCTCAAAGCACGTGGGATACGTATAAGCGAGGTGTAGTCAGTTTTGATAATTTAGGCTAATTGTGGTTGGGGAGGTGATTTTGCCGTTCAACCTTCATGCTGTTATTTGCATATATTTCTTCATGTCTCTTGAAGGTTGGGGCATCTTTCATCTATAGGCCACTCCCATTTCGGCTATATCTTTTGTACACAAATTAAATTATTGGTTTTGACCCAACTGGAGTTTTAGTAATTCTAAGAATGAAAGATGGTTGTCGTCGTCTTTTTTCAAATGCTGTATAGATGCCCAATTACCCTCTTTTGGTACGGCTAGTTTCTTTGTTGCCATCTATTTGTCGTTCAGCATATGAAGCCATTTTGTTCAAACTGCCTTTTTGCTGCATGTTGGGGTTTATGAGGTGGTGAATTTGCATTACCGCAAATAGTGACACATCTCGGGTTCTTGCGGTAGGAATGTTCTATGGGTGCTGCCGTACAAGTGGTTTGATAGTTACCGTTAGGTACTCAAAAACTGACCACTTGGAAAATCTGTACCCCTTAGATGGTGCTTCTCAAAATCCGGCTGTATGCCCGTTCGCTCCATGGTTTGAGTATTTGCGAATGATGGTCAAATGTTTCGGGGCCATTTATTTTTGCATTTTGGGGGGGAACCTCTCACATGGTTTCAGTTTTGGCCATGTTTTTTGAAGAAGGGAGTTCAGGTGCTTGGTCTTTCTTCCAATGTGTTTTCGGCCGCATAGTTTTTCAGAATGTGCGGCCACTACAGCATACCCTATGCGGGGTATCAGATGACATTAAAGAAGGGGAAGATGGAAATCCTCAGCATTTGAGCTTTATATTAAGGCCGCCTCTTTTACTTCTTCTTTTTAAAAAAAATTTTTGTGTTTTGATTCAAATGTAGGGGTTGTCGTGCTATATGTCCAGACTTGGTGCCTTTACAGGTATCTCTTGAAAGTTCAGGTACAATATGTACCGTATCTTTAAAATATTCTTTAAATTAGTTTTTTTGTATTTTGGTGATTTTTTAGCCCAAAATTTTTCAATTTTTTCTTTTTTCGTGTTCAATTATGCAAATTACCAAGTTTGCGTATATCCGCAAATGTAGGTACATTTGATGCGAGCCGCCATTAATCTTTTCTAAGAACTTGATTCTCTCTGCTGTTACATACCATTTTCTCGCTTAATTTTTTCTTTTGTTTCGTACAGGTCCTACTCGCACATGGTTTATTGGGGACAGTATTGTCGCGAAAGCAGGGGAATGAAATACCCCACTGAACAGGGGGGTATTGTCGTGTGGAGGGGGACTCCTGGCCTACGGATTGCATTTTCGCAATAAGTTTAACCGATTGCTTTACAGTATTCATATCCTACTACTGTCATTTTGCATGTAGGCACCTGTTGATCTATGCAAAGCTAAACCTCGATATCCGTGATAGGGTGGAGCAAACTTAAAGGACATTAGGCACTTGCTTCCACACTCCAGGATAATTTGGTCAGACATCCTTCCCAGGCAATACTATCTGGTGAGGAATGGTGATCTGGTAATCGTTGCACCATTAATATCAACAGAAAGCGCCCAGGTTGTCGCTTGTTGGGAAGGCGTAAGTTATAAAAAATGCTCGTTGTCTTTGACCCTAAAGACAATTCCTTTTTAGTTATGATGGCCTTCATCTTCTCCTCATGGGTATGATTGCTTCCGCCAATTGTTGTCAGATGCCCTTTATACTTTACAGATCAGGAAGCTTTTCTACCACCAGTTCCTTGTGTAGTTTCCTTTTAAACAGTATACTTGATTTAAATAATTGACCAATCTTTCCACCTGGGGGGGGGGGATTTTTTGGCAATTTCCACTTGCAAAATACAAGTGGAATATTGGTGGCGGTAATTTATTTATCTTCTACTTTAATGTTAAAATTAATTCAGATTTTCACGCATTGGCAGATAAAACCGCTGATAAAATTGGCTAAATTTCTTCTGCCCGTTTGCTTGATTGTTAAGTCTAGTCCCAGAGGTTTTTCCTGCCCTCCTGATTGAAACAGTGTGTATTGTATTATCTTATGTCTTAATTTACTCATATTTTACTAAGTCAGTCTGTTTATAATCAATGTGTTACGTAGGTTCGATGGAGGCACCTTTCACTTCTACGAAGTCACCATTTTTAAAACATTCCATAGTTTCAAGCCTATAGTTTATCCATGTTTCCCTTACCATTGTTTCATACCATACTAAATGAAAATTCCTTCCTCACGATGGGCCTTTCTGGGGGGCAGGGGCATTAACAGGCTTTGGGATGTTCAATTTGTAAGTTTCCTGGTGTTTTATATTTAAATTGTAAATTTCTTCCTTCACATTGGCTTTTTCTGGAGGGGCTAGGGGATCAACAGCTTTGGGATTTCAATTTAAATAATACTTTTCTATCCTTAAAATACAAAATTTTTTTCCTTTCCACTGATGGTCTGTCTGGGAGTACTAGAGGGATTTACTCATTTTGGAATTGGTAATAATAGGATGTTCTTTTGCCTAATTTTATTTGAATTTCATAATACCAGTATTGTATCTTTAAGTTGAAGCCTTTAATGACAACAACAATTGTGAAAAGTTGGCTTGTTGGAATAATCCACACACTAATCAAATTGCACTGCGCTGAAAATTTTTGTGGAGTTGAGTTCTCTTCTTTCCTGTGGGGCAATAACGTTTTCTGAAGTCCCATCTGAAGAAACAAATTTTGCCCCCTGCATAGAAAATTGGTTCATTCCGTTGCCTGCACAAATTGTTTATAGTGCATTCTTGTTGTGCAGTCCCTCGCCAATCAGTTTGCTTATTCCTTTGTTTCCATCGGCCAATCACGGACGTTTTGCGTTCGTTCCGAGCTCAACTCGATTTGTTTTTCATAAGCAATTTGATCCTCCTAGCGTGTGGTCGTGGTGGGCCAGCGAATTACTTTCTCCCCGACCCCACCACACCCAGACTTTAATTTGCCCTACACGCCATTTAGAGTCATGTTACATTGTTAGGCGTAATTTATTTATCTTCTACTTTACTTTAAATGTAAATTCATGATTTTCACCGCATTGCAGATAAAACCGCGAAAAATTGCTAATTCTTCTGCAGTTGCTTGATGTAATTCATCCCAGAGGTTTTTTCCTGCCTCCGGATTGAAACGTGTGTATTGTATTATCTTAATGTCCTTAATTTACTACTCATATTTACTAAATTCAGTCTGTTAATATTCATTTGTTAAGTAGGTTAGATTGGGATGAACTGTCACTTCTACAAGTCACCATTTTAAAACTCCATAGTTTCCAGAGCCTATATGTTTACCATGTTTCCTTCCCTTGTTTTTCATATATAATTAAAATTGTAAATTCCCTTCCTTCACCTATGGCTTGCTGGGAGGGGCTAGGGGCTTTAACCGGCTGACTTGGGCTACAATTCAATAAATTAAGTTTCACCACTTGTGTTTTATATTTAAATTGTAAATTTTCTTCTTCCTTCACAGATGGGCTTCTGGTAGGTCTTGGGAATTCAAACAGAACACCAGCTTTGGGATTTCAATTTAAAGGCACTGTAAAAAAAATAAAAAAAATACATTCCTTTCCCAAGATGGGTCTGTCCTGGGAGTACTAAGGGATTTACTCAGTTGGGAATTGTCAATAAATAGGATGTTTCTTTTGCCTTAAGTTTATTTGATTTCATATACCAGTATTGTATCCTTAGTTGAAGCGCTTTTTTTTTTAATTACAACAAAAATTGTGAAAAGTTGGCTTTGGTTGTTGGAATAAATCCACACACTAATCAAATTGCACTGATCTGAAAATTGTTGTGAGTTTGAGTTTCTTCTGGTCTGGGGCAGAAGTTTTCTGAGTCCCATCTGAAAAAACAAATTGCCCCCTGCAGAAGAAATGGTTCAGTCCGTTGCCATGCACTTGTTATAGTCATATCTGTTTGCAGTCTCGCCATCAGTTTGGCTTTATTTCCTTTGTTTCCATCGGCCAATCAGCGGACGTTTGCGTTCGTTCAGAGCTCAAACTCGATTTGTTTTTTCATAAGCAATTTTGATCCGCCTAGTGGTGGTCGTGTGGCAGAGAATTAATTTCCCCCCCACCACACCCAGAATTTAATTTGTCTACACGCAATTTAGATGCATGTTAACATTGTAGGGCGTATTTACTTTATCTTCTACTTTAATTTAAATTAAATTCATGATTATTCCACAGCATTGCAGATAAACCCGCTGATAAAAATTGATAAATTCTTCTGCAGTTGCTTGATGGAATTTCATCCCAGAGGTTTTTTCCTGCCTCCGGATTGAAACGTGTGTAGGTATTATCTTTCATATTATGTCTTAATTTACTCATATTTACACTAAATTCAGTCTGTTTCTATCAATTTTAGTTAAGGTAGTTAGATTGGAGGCACTGTTTCACTTCTACGTCACATTTTTAAAACTCATAGTTTTCCAAGCCCTATTTATGTTTATCCATGTTTCCTTACCATTGTTTTCATACTATAATTAAATGTAAAATTCGTCCCTTCCACAGATGGTGGGCTTTCCTGGAGGGCTAGGGGCATTTAACCGTGCCTTGGGATTTCTTTGTTTCCTTTTGTTTATATTTAAATGTAAATTTCTTCCTTCCCAAGATGGGGCTTTCTGGGAGGGGCTAGGGGAATTCACCCAGCTTTGGGATTTCAATTTAAATAATACTTTTGCTTGATCTAAAATACATTTCCTTTCCGGCATGGGTCTGTCTGGGAGTTCTAGAGGGATTTACTCAGTTGGGAATGTAATAAATAGGATGTTTCTTTTGCTTAAGTTTATTGATTTCATATACCAGTATGTTTCTCTTTAAGGTTGAAGCGCTTAATTGACAACAAAAATTGTGAACAGTTGGCTTTGTTGGAATAAACCACACACGAATCAATTGCACTCTCTGAAATTGTTGTGATTGAGTTCCTTCTGTCTGGGGGCAATCACAACAAAAATGTATGCCATATTGGTCGTCTAGTCATACTGAATAAAAATGTATAGTTTGTACCATCTATGACTATTGGGTTTGGCGTTAATGGGTAAATATTGCTAAAAAAATTGGTAATAAGGTCCACTTTCCATTTGTACAGGTCAAAAATCAGATGTTGCTCTATTTTGGTAAAAAATGAAAACACAGTGTTAATCGATCCTTAAGGGTGTAAAAATAATATAGTTTTGTGGCACCTTGCAATGTTTGACTCCCTTTTCAAATTAGATTGACCCCTTTTAAAACATTTTAGTGGGATTGTTATCATATAACCCTACACTTTTCTCTATTAAAAAGGTGACACCCCACCAAGACCTAGAGGGTCTATACTAAGTACCAGATGTTGTAAAAAACCTTTCCTGTTAGTGGGATAACCCCTCCTTTTTAAAGGCCCTCTATGATATTCTGCTCCTGCTATCTATGATATCTCTAAGTTACTAATGCATTGTGTTCATCAAATTTGTTCCACTGCATATTGGCCAGTATATATGAAGTGACTCAATGTTTCAAACACAAATAGCACCTTTTTCCTGACATGTTAGAGTGCGAAGAATATGCCATACAGTACAGTATCAATCGCCTTATCACGCATGATTGAGCGGGATTTTAAAAAGGCACAAGCTCGCAGATGCTCACGCATATGTTTCTGCCGGGCAGTGCGTTGTGCGTTGTCCGGCGTTGACGTCACATGTCCCCTCATCTACAGCACGGCCAAACGGGTCAAGGTTCCCAATAAGTGTGGTATGGTCATGAACAGTTACACGTAGGATTTTTTGTGATAAAATTATTTCTGCTATTTTGGATAAAAGGGAAGAGGTCAGAGAAAATGATGGGGTAGGTGGTACAAGTTTTGTTGCCCCTTATTGAGGTGGGGGAAAATGTTAAAGTCAGGTTTAGAAACCTTCAGGTGAACGTTAAGTTGGGTATGGACACAATTTGTTTGCTGAAAATGATACTTAGGTGTGTAGGAATAAGAATCTGCCGGGTACCACCTGGGAATCCTTGAGCATTTGAGAAATCCAAATGGCGTCGCCATAAATGATACTTATCTATTCAACCCTATATTATCAACTATGGAGTTAATAGATAACTAGAGGACCAATGAACAAGTGTATGGCACTGTAACATTAAGTCATACTTCATTCAAAATGGGAGCCAAATCCATAATAATAAACTATGCCAGATAACAGCAAATACATGCGATAAAAAATAGACTAGAAGGACTTATGTTAGTTGCTAGACACAACTTAAATGTATTTCTGATACTTTAAATTTGTAACATGACGTCAATCAATATGGAGCCAAAACGGGAACATCCTCCAAATACTTGGCACAAAATTTATAAGTATTACAGGCCTTCAAACGAAATCAATGTGTCATGCCATTAGAAATGTACCTTTGACCTAACCAATGTACACATACATTTTCAATTTGTTTTAAATGCGCCAAAATCGAAATATAAAACAATATGTATGGTTGTCAAAAATGACCATGGAATACATCGTTCATATATTGTACTCAATTTTAATTGACCCTTTGTATTTATCAGGATTAACTGGTATCACTTGGTTATGATCATGGTACATTTTAAGTGGTTAATTGACACAATAATTTAGAATTAGTAATATTAGAGAATTGTGTCAAGTATTTTTTTAAGATATTCACGTTTTTAGCTGCCCGATTGAATTGAGTCATGTTACAACTTTAAAAGTATCAGGAAATACATTTATTGTTTTTTTTAACAACATAATCTAGTACTTCATGTTTATTTTTTATCAAAGGTATGTGCTGTTTTGTTATATGGATATTTTAAATTATTAGATTGGCTCCATTTTGAATTGGAGTTGGACTCAATGTTACAAGTGTCATGCACTTTGTTCAGGGGGTCCTATAGTATATCTAGTATCCAAAGTTTCGTGATAATATAGGGTTGAATAGATAATTATAAGTTATGGCGACCGCCATCTGGATTCTCAAATAGCTCAGATGCCCAGGTTGGCACCCGGCAGATTCTTATGCTACACCCCCTATCATAATTTTCAGCAGAAAAAAAATTGTGTTCCATACTCATTTTACGGTCAGGCCATAAGACGTTATTTGTTGCTTGTTTTTAAAATGTTGCTATCACCAAATCAGTTAAAATGCTTTAGAAAATAGGAATCATTTGACAACCACTTTAAACAACATCTGAGCAAATTTATCCCGGTCGACATTGAACCTTTGTAGCCTGATACCTGTGTACTATTGGTTAGAATCTAGACAAACTTTACCTTATTTTAATCCTCTCAACAAGACAGATGTATTAGTGTATAATTAATATCTAACGTATATAATTTACAATTTACCCCTGTACTAACGTTTGGCCCCTTGCAGAAGAGAAGTAAGGGTCTGAAAATTTAAACCCTGTCATTTTCTGACAGCCTATGCCCAAACAGCAACAAAATCAATTTCTTAAATTTTAAGAATGAAAATCACAATGAGAATATACAGCGTTTTCCTTTATATTAATCCACGCTAAAACTCTTCATATTTTTCATTTTTTTCTAAATTTTCGATCAAATCTTATAATGACATGATAAATGTTACCAAAATCTATAACTTCTTCCTGACTCACCTCATATTGTTCATCATATTGGCATTTCTCAAATAGCTTGGTTACGAAACAAGGAGAATGCAGGAGATTTCTTATGTATACAGCTAAACTTTTCGATGTGTAGCTTTGATCGTCTCGGAAATCTCATCGTACAGCGTGCTCGCCAACATATAACTTGCGAGGAAGCTCCTGGGGGCGGTATTCCTACAATTTATAATTTTTACGATCTTGCGCTGAGACTATTATATTATTAAAATTAATGTTTAGTATTATAATAAGCCTATTATAATGAATCTAGACAAACTTTACCTTATTTTAATCCTCTCAACAAGACAGATGTATTAGTGTATAATTAATATTTAACATATATAATTTAACTTGAGTTTCAATTTACCCCTGTACTAACGTTTGGCCCCTTGCAGAAGAGAAGCAAGGGTTTGAAAATTTACACCCTGTCATTTTCTGACAGCCTTTGCCCAAACAGCAACAAAATCAATTTTAGCATGAACATCCTACGGGATTACACACCATACCGCACTAAATGCAGTGTGCAGTTTGATTCCGTACTAAAAAGTGCCGTAAAGCACTCAATGAACATTTTGCTTTGCTTTTATGGTACATTGGTTGGCAATCTACAGACTGTTTCAAAAACAATACAATCAAAGATTATTTTTTGCCAGAAAACCGAAGACCATTTTTCTTCGGAATATTTTA
>JAMKCH010043484.1:0-21902 GCA_023653785.1 Ophioderma brevispina
AAATGTCAAAGGTCATTAGGAAAGGTTAAATCTTAAATATTGCTCCGATTTCTTCAAAAATGGTCACAAATTGTTCATATTTCCTCAGAGACTGCAACAAAAACGTTTTTCACCGTCTAACATATTTTTAAAATTCGGAGATCAATAGAGGTCAATGGGGTTGACCTTGTTTGTCATTTATCTCGATAAACGAATGCAAATGAGAGTGTCAATTACTTTTGTTGCAATCCCTGTGGAAAGGTTAACAATTTGTGACCATTTTTAAAGAAATCGGTGCAATAATAAAGATTTAACCTTTGGTGATGACCTTTGACATTTGACGACTTTTGTCTTATATCTCGGCAACCATACCTTGTAGGTAGTACTAACTATACCTTTTTTAATCCTTGTAACAAGGAGAACTCTTTCGTTACCGTTTTACAGCAATCCAAGCATTTCTCATTTTTGACCCCTGTATTATGAATTTTCCCCCTCCTGGATTCCGCCCACACTTTGTTCATTAACCTTCATAGAAGACAATCCACTGAGAAATGATACTCTGCTCTCCACGGTCACGGAAGTGCCCCAAATGACCCAACTATTACACAGTACATATTTACTATTATTATTCTTACCATAACTTGCAGGTTGTTGAACACGGCTATGGATTTAAAGTGACTTGGGGAAGCCCATTTAAGGCCGAGATTACCCTTACTGATATCAACTTAAAAGGTAAAGTGTGCGGAATTTGTGGAAATGCCAACGGAGATCCCGATGATGACCTGGTAACACCACAAGGTGTAAAGGTAATGAAACATAATGCATTCCGAAAGACTCCGAAGACTTCTGTTTAGACATGCCCTAAGATCGTACTCACTTTACTAATTGTCATTCATACACTAGTTGGGAACTAAAATAACAGAATCTAAGTTCCCAACCTATGCTCACTGTCCTTCAGCATAAACCCAATCTCTTTCAACACCAGCATGCACCTGCACTGGTCTTCATGCTCTGGCAGTATTTCAGATCATGTTTCTCTTTCAACTTCGGTCACAATTCTACCACGTAGCGCGCGGTGTCATGTACACCTTGCTTTTGAGATAATCCCACAGAAAAATAAAATCACAAGGCCCGTAGACCTTGGTAGCCCCTGTAGAGCAGGAGCTGAATATCATAAGGGCCTTATTTAAGGAATTCGTTTACCTCCCACTACAGAAAAGGTTTGACACCTTTGGTAGTTAGTATGGGCCCTCTACATCAATGATAGGTAGGTAGTACTCTCAAATTGTGGTATCACATTTTCAATAGGGGCCAATTTAAGTTTACACAGGGGTCAACTTTTAAAATGCCCCCAATCATGTTGAAATGTATGCCATATCATATTGTCCATCTAATCATAAGGATTCCAAAAATGTATAGTTTGTACCACCTACGACCATTGGTTTTGGAGTTCTAGGGTAAAAATTGCTAAAATGGTAAAAAAAAGGTCAATCTCAATTTGTACAGGGGTCAACATAAAAAGTTAATCTGATTATATTTTAAATACTTGCAAATTATTGCCTGAGGTAAGAGGACTCCCAAAATGTATAGTTTTGATTATGTTAAATGTTTACTTACGGAGATAAGGGTCAAAGAAGGTCAATACCAATTGGATTATGTTGCCCTATGACCTATTTTGTCGCATAATATGATAACTATACACTGCAGATGGTACAAACTATTCCTTATTTTGACGCATTAAGCTAGATGAACAACTTCTATCATTTTTAACAAAATTGGAGCAACTTCTGATTTTGACCCCTGTACAAATAGAAATTGACCTTTTTTACCATTTTAGCCATTTTTACCCTATAACTCTAAAACCATTGGTCATAGATGGTACAAACTATAGACTAGACGGACAATATGGCATACATTTCAACGTGATTGGAGCATTTTAAAAGTTTGACCCCTGTGTAAACTTAAATTGGCCCCTATTGAAAGAGTGACACCACAATTTGAGAGTACTACCTACATAGCGTTGATATATAGGGTCCATACTAACTACCAAATGTATCAAACCTTTTCTGTAGTGAGGGGTAAACGATGATGTTTGACCTGGGTCCTAGCTCCTCCACTGAGCATCATGGTGCAGAGCAAATTACCCTCTTGTTAAAGAGTTGTCTTAGTCTGCCCTTGACAATTATCTGCCGATGAGCTAGTGCTCCATCCCTGCAGCTACCGTATACTATTAAAATACACTCCCTGTTTTTTTAGGTATGATATATGATACCCAGATTACACAAGGTCAGTTCATGTCAATGTATGTACAAGTAAAACCCACTGAACTGTGTCCTTGGTGGATGAGCGTATTGTAACTCATAGTGATAACCGCCCGATGTTTCCTGTAACTGTAGTACAATGTTTCATATGATTTATCTGGTGTAATTGTTGCACCATTACAATTGCGATTGTCATAGTTATTCCTACTTGATCATACTTGTAACTTGCCGGTCTATAGAGTACAATACATGCATGATTTCCAAATATGCAATAGCAATTGTAAGAAGTAGCCTGCGTGCTTTTCAAAAAAGTATGCCAAACACACATTAATGAGTAAGTGCCCTGGGCTGAAGGCACCGGGCAGGACACTCCCACCTAAAATCCAAAGATTGATCTAGAGGAGAATAGGACTCCCCTATTTTTGTGTAACGGAAGTGGACTTCCATGGGGAGGACGCTCCTAGTGTCTGTAGGTAAGCCAAGACATCGCAATGATTTTAACGGCTGGGAGCAATGGCGCGAAGTTCAAAAGTAACGGCGATTGTGGGTGGGTGCTTGACTAAATCAAAGAAGTTTATACCATTTCACGGGTTCCAAGTCCTAAAGACCAGCCCAAAGACAGAATGTTAATATGTTTGATTTGCCTTAGCATTATAGGGACATTAAGAAATCGACAACCGTCTGATGGCAAGCCATAAAGCTAACTATTGCTGCAACGCGTTGCGAGAAAGTTAGCAACGGCGTTGCGACATTTCAGCAACGAGTGCGGTGTCGGCCAATCAAAATCATGATTTCTGTGACGTATTTAAAAAAATAGACCCCAAACGCGTTGCTAGATACTTTCACGACGCGTTGCAAACCTTCACAACACGCCATTGCGAGATTCACAAGGCGTTGCAAGCTTCGCAACGCGTTGCTAAGGTTAACAAGCCCTAAGGGACATAAAGTATTGCCGCAAACGCGTTGTGACAAAGTCACAAAGCGTTGCGACATTCGGCAACGCGTTGGGACATTTCAGCAACCATTGCGACATTTCAGCAACGCGTTGCGGACATTCAGCAACGCGTTGCGGTGTCAGCCAATCAAAAATCATTGAATTTCTGTGACGTTTTCAAAATATAATCTCAGAACGCGTTGCGACCTTCACATCGCGTTGCAAACTTCACAACGCGTTGCGGCAAACGTTATGACCATGATTGCCTTCAAAACGCGTTGTGAAGTTTCAACGCGTTGTAAAGCGCGCAAAACGCGTGGTGATGGCTTGCAACGCGATGTGAAAGCCATAAGGGTAATAACGTATTGCTGACAACGCGTTGTGGCATCTATTTTTTGAATACGTCACAGAAATTCCATGATTTTGATTGGCCGGACGCCGCAACGCGTGGACGAAATGTCGCAACGCGTTGCTACTTGCTCACAACGCGTTGCGGCAAAATATAGTTGTGGACCCTTATGGCTTGTGGACCTTCGCAACGCCTTGTAAAGCTCACAACGCGTTGTGGAATCCCGCAACGCGTTGTGAAGGCTTGCAAAAACGCGTTTGAGTTTCCCACAACGCGTTGCTAGATACTTTGCAACTCGTTGTGGTTCTATTTTTGAAATACGTCACGAAATCCATGATTTGTGATTGGCCGACAAAACCGCACGCGTTGCGAAATGTCGCAACGCGTTGCCGAAATGCCGCAAACGCGTTGCTACTACTTTCTCGGCAACGCGTTCGGCAATACGTTAGGTCTTTATGGCCTGCCAACTCGTTCCCTTTGTCCCCCCGACTCTCCACCAAAAATGTGCTTACGGTGGTAAATGAACAGCGGTCACAATTTGACAAACGCGTCGGCCGGCCCCACGGTCCTGCGTTGCTACGTTGAGAATAGCGCCACTCTGCGTCCTGGTAAGGTAATTTGCTGATGTAAAGGTTACAATCGTTTTGCCGTTACCAAATAGGGGGAGTTTCCTATCTTCCTTTAGATAATCTTTTGCTACCATAACATCATTTGTTACTCCCTACAACCCGATATCCTTTGATGCTCAGTCTTTCTGTTTGGGTCCAATCAGAATGCTTTGGTCCAATACACTCATATCTACTGTGAATCTTCTTAATTTTCTCTGTCCGGAGTGCCCTCTTTAATGAACTAAGGTATCTTAACAAATAACTACAACAGATTGCATGCATGAATGTTATAATAAATACAAAATACCTAGCGATCAAATAAAAAAAAATAATAAGGTATGATGGCGGGAAGAGTAATTGCAAACTACAAATTTTGAGGTGTAAACACACCTCCTTTTCCTCCATCCAAAGGGGATTTATACAGTTAAGCAACAATGCGTTAATGTACGATATAAAAAAAAATAATAAGGTAAGATGGCGGAAGATTAAAATTGCAAACTACAAATTTTGACATCAAAAGTGGATGGTATATTTATGGACCGGTTTAGCACTGGGTGTGACAAAGTAGTAAAAATTTACACAGTATAAATGCAATCGCATAGAATAGCAGACAAGGTGTATCTAACACACTTTGCTCAACATAAGACGTCCTTCAGAGTAAGAATGGTAGGATGAAAAGATGAAAAATAAAAGGAGGAGGAGACGAAGGAGTTCCCCTTTGGTCTAGGCGGAAGAAAGACAAGGGCGAGAGGACAATTCTTTATGTATTTTATGAGTCAATGCAATGTTGTGTGAGGTGTGCTTTGAATATGTTCTTGATTGTGCAGTGATGCAATTGTGTTTGGGAGTTCGTCGTTCCAAATTCCTGCATCGTGGAATCAAATGGATGTTCTCCTCTAGTTAAGAATGTATGAAGTGGGAGATGAAATGTCGTGAAGTAGTTGTTGAAGTCCCGAGGGTAATTTTTCGTGATGATACTAAAAGTGAACCTAAACATGTCAGCAAGACTGTCATTGTAGCGCAGGTTCTTTTAAAGACAATTTTTTTTCACGTATTAAAAACTGGTTCCGCTAGGAGAATAATTTTACTGTCAATCGGTCCCGTTAGTGACCGATTCCGTTAGGAATCACTTTTAGAACCATAAAATTGCTGCACAGATAACAGTACAATTACACTACTTTAAGTGAACGTGGTAGAAATTAGATCACATCATGTATCATAACATTACCGCATGAAAAGTCCCTTGCTATCCGGGCTTGCTATTTATATCCATCCCAGCTTTTCTCACAGAAATGTCTCTTTCTCATTATACATGTAAACATATGTCTTTTATCGAAAAGGAACTAGGGAATCCCATTTTCAATTATATTGTCAAGCAAACTGATGAATTTCCATTTTAAAGTTTTCCTCAAGTTTTCTCGGCTCAAAGTTTCCTTTTCTTGCAATGATCTTATAACATATGGAACCTAACATGGTGATTCGAATACTTTTTTTTTCAGGTTATCGATACTAACACCTTTGCCGATAGTTGGAATGCAGAAGAACATTGTGGACCATGTGAGGATTGTAGAGCAGATGTGTGTAGCAATTATCCAGCAGAAATTGTGAATGAAGCTAAGGCAAAATGTGAAATTTTTAAAGATAAAGATGGTAGGTCGTTTACAATTTGCCTTATTCTAACAGATATACTTAGGAAACGTGACGGCGACTATACAAACGTGTTTGTCAACTTGTGGTTTTGTTACGTCACACAGCCTAGTTATGAATATGTTTAAAAACAATACTAATAATTTCAGTGTACACTACAGAAAGTCGACCACTGTCTTCCATTGAGCCTTATCGCATTTCCAGTCCACACAATCACTTCGATTTTCTCCCGTAAACATTAAAGTAAACCCTAACGAACCCGTACAATTTGTTAAGCGGCTATTTTGAAGTCATTTTTTCTGTGTCTTTATTCCTTCTGGAGTGCAATCGGCAAGTTATCGTTCGCAGTTGCTTTAATCCGCCATATTTAGGGAACATGACAATCAAATCAAACGTTTTTCGCCCTATTGGATTCTGGGGAATAACATTTGTATGAAAAACACAACTTTGACATTCAATACATAATGTGTGTATCCGTTCTTCAATTCATAGGTTTGTTAGAATCTTGCTTCGAAACTTTATCACCAACCTATCACCACCATCTTTGCATTTCTGATTTGTGTGAGCAATTACCAAGCAATAGCTCTCTATGTGCATCCGTTGATGGCTATGTACTGGTTTGCCAGAGTTACGGATATTTTGAGAACCAGACGATTTCAATCGGTAGCTGCACGTCTCAAACAGGTAAGACTTACGACATCCATCTATACACCCACCCACCCACCCATCCATCCATCTATCCGACCGACCGACCGTCAGTCCGTCATCCATCCATCCATTCAACAATATTCAATATTTATTCATTTCCATAATTCATTATACATACAATTCAGCACACATAAATTATCAAACACAAATTGGATGTACAAATAAAGAATCATGGAGGAGATGACCAAAAGGCCAATAAGGCCAGCAGGGGTCATCCCCTAAAATAAAAAGTTACCAACTATAACACAAAACCAAAACAAGGACATAAGATGAACAATGCTCAAAACTTATTATTTAGATATACTTAGAAATTAAGTGTGTTTTATACATTTTTCTGATTTTTTTTAACAGAAAAGGCCATTTTAATATCAGTATCCAGGGAATTCCATAATATATGTCCAGTAGTACGAACAGCGCGGTCTGAAAATTCTCTCTTGTTCCTTGTTAAATTGTAATGGTCAGCGTCTCTTGTATAGTAACTATGAGTTTCTGATCGCAGGCTAAAGAGATCATTGAAAAGAATAGGTAAATCATTTGTACTAAATTTGTATATAAATACACCCAGTTCAATCCTGTATATATCGTCAAGTGAAAGAACGTTATATTTAGTAAACAAGGAGGCCGTGTGACTTCTGTAATGACTTTTAGCAACCGTTCTTACCGCCCATTTCTGTAATTTAACTAATTTGTCTAAGTAGGCTTTACACGTGTTTCCCCATATTAATATACCGTAATTCAAGTATGGTAACACAAGAGAACAGTACATAGAATGTAAGATACGATCGGGTACAACGAATTTCAGCTTATTTATAACACCAATGTTTCTTGAACTTCTTGAATCCATCCATCCATCCATCCATCCCCCATCTATGTGAGTTTGGTTGTACATTTTCTCGAAATTCCCAAATCTCAGATTTACAGAATTTACAGATACCCGTAACTACTCTCTAAATGCAAAAGAGTGAATTTCACTCTTTTAGAGTGACTATGGCCCACTCTAAAAGAGTGAAATTTCACACCTTTCAAAAAATACTTTTTGGCTCAAATTTACTCTTTATAATTAAACAAATGATAAAATGATATCATTTTGTCAATTATCAAGATAAAATTTGACCCAAAAAGTGTTCTTTGAAAGGTGTGAAATTTCACTCTTTTCAGAGTGGGCCCTGTAGTCACTCTAAAAGAGTGAAATTCACTCGTTTGCCTTTAGAGAGTATGTAATGTTAATCAGTTCTCTTTGCTTTCCTTCAGTAAAGTGTCAGCAATTGCTGATGTAGAGAACGGTGGTTACAGACCAATAGATTCCGACTTAACATTTGGGAGTACCGTGAGGTTTGGATGTGACTTCGGTTATGTTCTGGTAGGCCCTGAGCAAATAACCTGTGAAGCGGATGGAGATTGGAATGAGAATGCGCCAACTTGTGTAGCCGGTGAGCTCATATTAAATCAATAGCCTGATGGTTTCAGATTACCGCCATTGTTCAAAAGTTGGCTGAGAGAAATCTTCTTTGAAATATATGGGATGAATATACCTATAGAGGGATTGGAAGCACACACAAATACACCGTTCAAGGTGTGCCTCGGTCTGATTTTTACACAAAGAAGATTCACAATTTCAGGAAAACCAAATTTAATTAATTTAATCTCAAAACTGCACCGGAAATATATCCATTTTAAGTAGTTTGAGGACGAAAGTTGGTGTACAGGTTTCCGAATTCGCCAACTTTTTTTTTTCAAATTTGCCAATTTGGAATAGTAGCAGCTAATTTACAGTTTCGGTTTCTAACTGGGATTTCCTGTGTTACATGCAGAAATAAATTGTTAAAACAGCATGAAGAATAGACTAAGCAAAATAAATAGGCCTATATCACTATGCCAAATCTAACATGCATTTCAAAAATGTAGTTTAATGCCAAAGTTATGATACACTACACGAGGGACACATGAACGTATACATTTAACACAGAGTGAATACGGAACTTTATTTCCGTCTTAGTACTACGTGAATCAAAAAAAATTGTGCAAGGGTTGCAGATGAACTTGACCATGATAAAATCAATCAATCATAGATTTGTTGTTGTTTTAATAAAGCAAATCTAATATACTTCCAAATGTTGAAAATATGAACGAAAACGATTAAAAAATAAGCCAGATATGACTAATTTTGTAAGCACACCTCCTTTTCCTCCATTCCAATGGGATTTATACAGTTAAGCAAGAATACGTTAATGTACGATATACGGGGCATAGCATTATGAAAGTAATGATCGACCCATGCTATTTTGTTTAATTGATATGAATAGCCATGATCTCCTTCATTGATCTTTAAAAAGAGTTTAATGTTCACACAAAATCTCACCCAATTAATCTTGATGTGTAATGTAGGTATAGATACAAGCTATGCCAATAAGGAACTAAACTCTTTGCAATATCCTAAACAATGGGAAGATCTTGTTTTCTTGCTCTGCAACAGGTACATTGGTACGGTTTGGATTCGTCATATCAGTTGGCACATTGGTATAAATAAATTCATTGATAAATCCGTAGTTGAAATAATAAAGAAAATGTAGCATTAAGTTGACAAAGGTATCATGATATTGATATTGTATACATTCTCACAAACACAAGTTTAATGTGTGTAAATCCCATAGGAATGGCGAAAAAAGGGGTGTATTTACAAAATTGGTCATATCAGGCTTATTTTTTAATCGATTTCTTTCATTTTTTCAACATTTGGAAGTATATTAGAGTTGTTTTATAAAAACAACAACAAATCTATGATATAGTGATTGCATTAAGGTCAAGATCATCTTTAATCCTTGCACAATTTTTTTTGATTCACGTAGTATATTAGTCCCAGGAAATATTATACCGGAGGAGGGGGGGGCAGGGGTCCGTTCGCATAACTTAGGGACGGTTTATACTCGATGTCGAATATATACCTTTTGTGACATCAATTCCACGTAAGATAAAAAAGTATAAATTGGTAAAAGATAATACGATATAGGTCAAATGTTGGCGGTTTGACAATGCTGTAGCTATACAGATGCTATCCGCTAGGAAAGTGAGGACACGTTTCGAACCTAACACCTATAGATAATAATTATCTATCGCTCCTCTACCAACCCTGGCTTGATAGCTTAGTTGGTAAGAGCGTCGTGCATGTAATACGAAGGTCGCCGGTTCGAATCCGGTCAAGCGCACATTGGTTTTTTTCGACACTGTTGTGCGCTGGCCATCTCCAGGGAAAGATTAATAAATATACAATACTGAAGACTGTTCACGTGACCTCTATAAGGTTAAATTGTTTGACGTCGTATTTTGTAACGGAACCAAAAACACGCATAATAAAAATTTGAACAATACTTACCGTTTCGTAGATTTTTATTTTTAATATTCTTATCGACTTTATTGACTTTGCTCTTATACGCAGGACATATTATAATGTACTAGACATGGAAATATTATTTAAAGATGTAAAGCCCCTTCGGTGATAAATTTCCTGAAGAAGGCTGATTTGTATAAATATTTTAACTGTCCTTTTAAATCACTGTTGATAAATGTTTGTAATTAGAATTAACAAAAATAAAATATTGATTGTAATGTATTTTATGTTTATGTGTATTGTAAAATGTTTGATATGATAAGTAACCATAATGACACAATTGTGTTGGGTGTCTTTAAATTCTAATACCTCAATGACGAGAAGACAGAGTTTTATAATGCCGCTAATCAACAGGATGTGAACCGGTTGTTTATTGTCGTTGTTGCTGTTCGAACCAATAACTTTTTTACTCTTTTATGCTATAGATAAAACGCTGCCGCAGGACGAAACATAGACTGTGGAAGGTAATTAACATTCAGATTCAGATCTTATCATTATTATTTTTTTCTTACTCACATAATATAAAAATAATGTAAGTAATATGATGAGATAACAAAGACTGTAAAGGAGTTGAAGGTACATTCACATAGAATACAGCTCCCGACTAACCTCTTCCCAACTACACAAGACCACATTTCTTTCAAAATCGGCTGTACAACCTTGTTCAAACTTGCAAAATTTACCATTTTTATCATTCTGCGATTTTCCCGCCAGTAGGCAACAGCATCATAAAATCAATAAGATCAAGCATGTTTAATCGGCGACCCCACTTGTTCAGTCCGCAATCAGTCGCAGACTTTACCACGACAGCAAAAGTTGTGACATGTTGCTGTCAAGATTGCAAGTCGGCGACTTAATTTCTGCGGTCGCCGAGTGCAATCGCGGATTTAACATGTCTAGTTGGCTTGCATCTTCTCTCCCGCTTGGAGCAGAGTCATTGCCGACCACTTTCCAACTGCATACAACCACTCATGATGCGCGCCGACTCGTCGGCTACCGCTTCCAAACTGCTCATGTGTTCATGCTGACCTTCCCGATTCAAGAACCCGCCACGATATTTTAGTCTGCGAGAAAACTCGTGGCGGGTTTTTCAAATTCGCCACGTGCTCCCGATCACACAAGACTGCAAAAGACTGTACAGGGTGACCCAATAAAAACTTTACCAAAAATGAAAGTGATATTTTTCCACTTTTTTAAAAATTTGATATCTGTGGATTTTATTTTATCATAAAGAATGGGTAATTGAGCATCTTGCCTGAAAAAAATTGTTCATTTTGGTTGAGTGGTTCTCAAGATATCGTCCACTGAACAATAAGTCAGCAAAACAAACTTGTCCACGGAGCATCATTTTTCTTAGGCATGGAAATCCCAAATGCCCAAATCGAGCAGATCGTGTCCTACCCCCCTGCCCTGACACAAGACAGAAAACTGGTATTTAGCACAGCTGCAGACTTGTCCATGCACTGTTAGAAATTTCCGTAAATTAAGGAAACAGATTTTCCGTAAATTTGTGGAAAATCTGTTTTAGAAAACAATAAAAATAAAAAACAAAAAACATAAAAAATTATTTTTTTCGTTTCGTAATTTTAAATTACGAAAAATTCTGTTAAAATACACATTTTTTCCATAATATGAAACAAATATCTGTAAAGTTACTGTCAAAGTTCCGTCAATTGACACAAATTCTGTAAATTTACCCTGTAAAGTCTGGAAATTCTACTGCCAGAAATTTCCGTAAATTTACGGAAAATTTTCTAACAGTGTGGGTATTTCATGATGGAATGATAAGTACACATAAATTGTTTTGGCAACCGGGCTTTTCAAATCTGAAATCATAGCATGCAGTGCTATTTTAGCAAAATGGCCAATCGGCACCAGACTTGAGCAGTCTTAGAAGTAGTTTTCTAGCAAATAATCGGTAAGAATGCCGGAGACTGTACAGGACAGTCTCAGTCCTTGCCAAAACTAAACATGAATAAGAAAAACTGCTCACGATTTTCGAAAAATGGCCAATCGGCACCAGACTTGAGCAGTCTGGAAGTGGTCTAAAAAAAAAAAAAAAAAAAAGCATTGAGGTGAGCCTCATAAGCCTGACAAACTGCAACCCAATTTGCAAAATTAAAACTGGACATTGTAGCAGGTTGAGAATCAGATGGATATGACGGAGAAAGGACAACCAGCAAGCTCTGATATCCAACAATCACGTTGGCAGAAAGTGATACATGCATTTTGCTAGAGTCACATAAGTTTATTAAATGGCTAAAGAAAAACAAAAGAAAATAATCACGGGTAACTTTGCCTGATATAGACTTTGTGGTCCATATTAGGGGTGGGCAAACGACCATCTTTTTTTTTTCAAAATGAGTGGATTCTTAGGCCATTTTGGTTGCTGAAAACAAATCAGGAAAGCTTTTATGCCCGGGATGAGGAATGTGATACTCTTTACAATGATTTTCTGAATTCCAAACCCGGGGAAGAAGCGTCATCCAAGGCTTTAGATCTGACAAACTGCTTGGACAGGAAACGTCGTGAACGCTGGGAGGAGACGGTTCCAGGGTCTACTTTCACTCACTTCACGCATGAAGGCCGGGAAGACTATAAACCTCCTCACCGGCAGAATTTCAAACCATCGAAAAATGTCAGTGACTGCCACTCAATCGCCTAGAACTCCTCGCAAATTGGTCGTTTCAGGACATTGATAAGGATCACACTCCTCTTTAAAAAAGAGATCACCAACTTCGCGAGCTCGCTTCGTGGACGGTCACTTTCAACATCCGTTTCACTACAGTAAGCTTACCTCTGCTATCACCACTAAGGAGTTGAAGCCCAGTTTGTCGGATGAAACATACAGCGGAGTTTCTGATGCAATGCGGCCCACGATGTCTTTGATTTGCTCCAGGAGTTCTACACATTTTGGCCTTACCAAACAGTCCTTACCCAAGATCTGAAGGGAGGGCTATCATCATCGCACTCCCAAACCAAACAAGCATTTCGACAACCCTAAGAAACTACCGCCCAATATCACACTGTGTGTTTCCTTCAAACTCCTTGAAGAAGGATGATCCAGGCCCGGCTGGAGCCCGTCGTCGAACCCCACCTGCCTGACAACAAGCAGGATTTTCGCCGCGGCCCGGAGCCAGTCCACCAGCTTTAAAACCACAATGATATTGGGAAAGCTTTGAAAAGCGTCGTAAGGCAGGCGTCCTCTTTGTGGACCTTACTGCACCATTCGACACCGTGTGGCACCAGGGCTTGACACTCAGGGCTTTCTCATGACCCATCCCGGATTGGCGTCAACTTGTACCATTCATATGTACCATGCTTGCAAACCGAGCTTTATTCTCAAGACCATTGATGGGCCGAGTAAGTCATCTGCGGCCGTCTGAGGAACGGAGTACACAAGGATTTGTACTGGCCCCCATGCTGTTCAACTTGATATCAGCGATTACCTCAAACACCATCTAGACAATATGGCTCCGCCGACAATCTTTCCCTTCTCCACTCGGCAGCAGGTGGACAGAAGTAGAAAGTAGCCGTACTGGCAGATGATGTCCCGACTTGCAAGCATATGCTCATCGCCAGCTTCAATCAACCTCAATGGAGCGCCACTACCATACAATCCTACACCAACTTATCTGGGATGAAGCTTTATCGGCATCACCTCGAGTCCGTATGCGCCAAGGTATCTTCGAGAATAACCTCCTGTGCCTACTTGCTGAATCCTCTCTGGTGGGCCAGCCCAACGACTCTACGCACCACCGCCTTGCTCTGGTCTACGCGTTTGAATATCCGACCCGCATGGTGCAACATCTCTCACACAAGAAGCTGGAAACAGTTTCCACGAGACCGTTGAGAACCTACTGGTTGCCGCCGTCCCACTCCATCTGAGTTTTCTAGCTTGTCAGTCATTGCTCTGCAGTGCCTTCGAAGAGAACACCACACCGCACAACTGGTGGCATAAAGGTCTACTGGACAACAAGCACCCGGCTGCTGCATAACACTGTCAAAGAATCACACGAGCTCGGCAGACAGACTGGGCTCTCGTCGACCTTTCTGAAAGGAACTAATCAACACGCTGCTGAACTCTCCAGCTCCCCATTCAACATCTTACAGACATGGAATACTGCCTGGCTAGATACTTCAAGACCAGACCAACTCACGATTACACCTATGACAGAACTACCACCTGGTAGCATTCTTCCACGCAAGAATGTGTCACCTAAACCGTATTCTCACCGGATCGGCGCTTCACATCATCATCTTGCGTTACTGTCCTTTTCTATTCACTGTGCACACAGTGCATTCGATAGGCCTATGACCTTTCACGCGTACTCTTTGCTTAACGCATAGGACATTAGAAAACTCACGTCGTTGCGAGAAAGTGCTCAAGGTATTTTCTTGGTAGAAGCTTAAATTGTAGAATATATTATCATCATAAAATATCGTGTGAATTTTATTATGATAGAACCTTCAGAAAAATCCGAAAATGGTTAGTTTAAAGAGTGGCTTTTGGGTAGGGTATAATGCTAACTCTATGGCAAAAATCCCCAGTGATTGCTGGGCGATTCAGAGGTGCACCATGGACAAACGTTAGACCTATACTCTTCGTAGAACTGACACCAAGATAAACATATGTTTCTATAAGGTGTGTAATTTGGTTGACATATGGTGATTAAAAAGTCCGAAACGACATTTCTAACAAGGCTTCTAGCATGTGTAAAAACAGGCCTACTCGCCAATGGTCATGCACACAGTGTGTGGATAAATCGCTCATCCATAGCATGTCATTGATCAGTGCTTGGATAGTGCCCTGTGAAGTGAGAATCGGTTGTCCACAGAGCTAGAATAGGCATTTTCACACCCGGATTGCAACTGAGCAATCTGTCCACATGCAGGACCACAATGTCATTTTTATTTTGCTATCAAAACAAATCATTTGCATACATTCAGAAATGAACCTGAATTGATATTTAACTGGTCTGACAAAATGTAGCCTACAGCCTTTTAAGGTTGCCATACTTATCTGTATCCAGACCTCATTGGATGGCTATGAAGAATTTCCTGGAAGAGCACCAAACGCAGGTACCAATTGCGCATCGACCCCGTACAATTGGCCAGGCCAGTTCCTCCTAACTCTCCACACTTTGTCCCGAATTCCTAAAGGCTTGACATATAAATATAAACATCAAACTATTACAAAATTTCCAAGCATTTTTCCGCCAAAGACATTTTTGGCCAAAAATTTACACAACCCCCCCTTTTTTTTAACTTTAATATCAGAAACCCAACACTAGCCGCGTTGAAAGCTGAAATTCCACAGGATTTCTAAGAAAAAACGATGCTCTTAACAAAAGCACCCCGATTAACGTCATGGCCAAAATCAGCCAAAACAGCAACCAACCAAGACGACATCACATGGGGGTGAAAAACATTGGAATTCTTGGAATCTTTGTGCTTTATCCAATCTTTGAAACCTGACGAGCATTATAATTGAATCATTGACACGACCTCCCCTCCCCTGGTTCTAACACACGACTGGGAGGTAGATCACAAGACCTTTATGTTTTGCCTGATATGTATATCACCCTTTCCCAAGTTACTTCACTTCCTCTGTACCTACAAGTAAAGTCGAACCAAAAACTACGTGTGTGCGAAATGACGTGTAAGATATTAAATCAAGTAAGATGAAATAAACCTGAACTCTAAAGCATTCTGCAAAATTATGTCAGACCTTTGACTATTTTTTTCACCGAAGCGCATTAAAAAATTGCTTAAGCCTCACACACCTGCATTTCCGAAAAGAAAAGCAGAGTAATGCTGACATGGAATTGATATATTAAAATAAAGAAAATAAATTATATGGATAACCTCATATAGCCAAAGCATTAGATTTTCCAATGACCATATTTTGATGGCCCACACGTCAACCCTTGGATTTACAGTTTTTAAGCCCCCCCCAAAGTCGCAAGCACCTACTCGAAGGTAGAATAAGAGAAAAAATCGTGAGGTGGCAAGCCCAGGCGAATGCCTAAATAAATGCTGACCTTAAATTTGTCAAAAACCACGCCACAAATGAATTACAATATCCGAACAAGACCAGGCAGCCATTTCCAGATATTGTGCTCATGGCCTATGCAGAACACAAACATGTAACAAACACACATCCAACTAGTTTATGAGGGTGGAATTTCCTAATTGAGGGCAGTTTTAAACGGAAGCATGGAATAACAGTTTCAAAAAATAAATAAGCAGAACAGATAAAAAATTTGATATACGCATTTCATTGGTGCCACTTGTATTCCCTACCCTACAAAAACCCAAAAGGCTAAAGAAAGACTGCTATTAACACGGTTGTCACATATGCTGATTTGTGCAAATGCTGTAAAATTTGTCACGGAGGCCATTTCCAGTAATCAAAAGTTACCGATCTTCTCCTTCCAGTTGTTGTGATTAAGCGCCTACTCCCGTCCCTTACGCACACCTATGACGTCACGGCATTGTTTTGTTCGCTCCCATTATTTTGGAGACGAATGTAGAGTTAGAACAATAACAATCCATTCGTAAATGTAGCGAATGGAGAGTTTTATTAAAGTCCTCCATTCGTACATTTACGAATGGGGTGTTATTGTTCTAACTCTACATTCTTGCAAAACAAGGGGGAACAACAAAACAATGCCATGGCGTTATAGGTGTGCTTTAAGAGAAAAATCATTTAGATTAAAGTATACAAATAATGACTTCATTATTAAGGTTGGCATATGATTTAAATGGGCCAAGAATTTCTTTAAATTTGATATAGAAACCAAATCATACTCAACACGCTAATTGTTAACTCTAATTACCTCATAAGAAAATCCCATTAGACTACATTGGAGAGTCAATAAAAACCCTACATTCAGGAAAGATTTTTTCTTCAAATGGTTAAAACGTTAATTTTTGGCCTTACATTTTACTTTGGTTGTTTACAGGGATAAACAGGCTATCAGAAGAAGATTTTTATTTGGTGTCTTTCGGACTTTTGGTTCAGAAACTCTTCACTTTTAACAAGAGGAGATACCTAAAATTCTGTTTGGCCGATTTAACCATACAATACGGAAAGGCTGACACCGACGTATACCATAACACAATTATAGCAAGACAATGTCAACACATGCAATTTCAGATGGTATCGATTTCTTCTCGACAAAACCATATCAGTTTGAATAAAACGGATATTGTGTAACATAAAATGATAATAAACTATCCTTCAACATTAAGTTGTTCAGTCATAAAGAGTCATTTTTTTTGAAAATCACTCCATACACGTCTCATTCATGAACATAATGAAAATGCTCAGAGATTTTTGTTTATCATCTCTAAGTCCATTAAGTTGAGAAGAACTTTAAAAGCTGAAGTTTTTTGTAAATAAATTGGAACTAAAACTTAAAATTCAATATCACACTTTTTTTTCAAGCGGAATACAAAACCTTCTATGGTTCCACTTTGGCTCCAAGTTTCGTTGTGGTTAAAACCATGAAATCTTGCAGAACCAAAGTAAACTGTAGGTCTTACACCAGCTATCGTGACTTCTTATTTGGGAATTTAACATTTTTCATCCAGCATTTTCTTTTGTAATCTCCGGGGATATTATTGAAATCCTTCAATTATTCTCCCACCTTCTATTGTTTAACAATAATTTGGTGTTAAATGTTTATTAATCAAATCACTGCTGACGACCAAATAAACGTTTTCTGAAAGCCTGTTTATCCCTCTTTATAACCAAAGCAAACATTTGAGCAAAAATAATTCTTAACTATTTTAATTATTTTTTATTCTGAATGTAGTTTTTTTACTCACACTGTATACATAATCTTCGTCAAATTTAAACATAAAAAGGGCGTGTGTCAAATGCATTTAAATTGACATTTGAGCGTATGAGCCAGAGTGGGATATTTTTTCTTTCGTTTTGATTGTTGTTTTCTGGCTTTTGTTTTTGTATTAGAAGACGGCCTTCAGGCCGTCTTGTTCTGTTTTTGATGGGTTCTTTCTTTCTTCTGATTCTTCTTCTTCTTTATGGCAACACCAGTGGCGTAACGGGCCTGCCCGCTCTGAGGGGGCAAATTTCCCGGTCTTGGGAAAATTTCCCTCTTAGGGGGGTCAAAAGGCCAATTTTTCCCGGTCAGAGGGCTAAAAAACGGCTGATTAGCATGATTTTGGCAATTTTTTCCCGGCCAAAGTCGTCAGGGGGGGCAACCTGCCCCCCCCCCCTGCCCCCCCGCCTGTTACGCCACTGGGCAACACGTCAATTATTGCGTCTAGCTCAGTCATGGTTTGACGTATTCTGACCAGACTTGTACCAAATGACCGCTGAGTCATCCTATTCTTGACATATGACTTTGACCTATGTCGGGGTCATCTAGGGGTCACAGGGTCAAAAGTGTGATTTTCTTGAAACCGTATCTCCTCCTACAGCTTACACTGCATGGTAACGTGACTCATGTATATGAAGCAGCTTAGGACCCTTCACAAAAGTTATGGGTCGAGAGGTCAATCTGGGGTCATTAAAGGGGCACTTCCGGTCTTAATGTGAAAAATCTTCAAAAAATCTTCAAAAATAGCTATCTGGTATATGCAACGTTGCATGGTCACGTGACTCATACATATGAAACAGCTTAAGACCCTTCACAAACGCTGTGCTCGGCATGGGGGTCAAAGGTCATTAAGGGTCACTTCCGGTCAAAAATCAAAAATATTCCAAAATATTCAAAAATTTTTATCTCAAAACCCAAACATAGTACAGTGACTTAACTTTCAGATATGCTTTCATGTTACCTGGTGTATGCAAGGTATTTTTATTTTGGAGGTCAAAGGTCATTTAAGGTCATTTCCGGTTTTATTTTTTTTTTTTTTTTTTTTTTTTTTTTTTTTTTTTTTTTTTTTTTTTTTTTTTTTTTTTTTTTTTTATTTGCATTGGAACAATGCATTTTTGTTGTGTACACGAGGTTTTTTTTATACCGGGATCAAAGGTCATTAAGGGGTCAAAAGGTCAATTTTTGCCAAAAAATGCTCAAAATAAGACCAAATTGGATTTATCTCAGCCTATAGAAGACAGATAAAGGCCGTTATTGCTGCAGTGATGTAACATTAGTGGTAAAAGAGGTCTATGATAGTCTCGACCCCAAAGGTCAAATTTCAAGGTCAAAGGTCAAAATCTACAAACAAGCTCCGATTGAGCTGAAATTTGTCAGGGATAATCCTCGTGGCATCATAAATACAGAACAAGTACAATTGACCCCATCCGTGTCCCAGGGGTCACGTGATAGGGGTGAAAAGGTCAATTCCCTGACATGCTTGGATTGATTTTGAACTCCAATAATTTATGATCCTTTTAAAGTTGTTAACACTAAAATACATTGAATGACATTTGTGACATATGGGGAAGTTACAGGGTCAAAGTCAAGCACTCAAGGGTCATTAAGGGATCACCATCCATTCCATACGCCGCTTGTAAATTAGATCGTTCCTCAGTCTAGTTATTTCTGTTGTCGTTTATTAACTTTAATCTCGCGCTGTTTAATTTATGTTGCGTAATACGTTTTACGTTAACATTTAATACTAAGTCATATTTAGTTCAATTCACATCTTTTGTTCAGAAATTGATATTGTGACAAAAAAATTAAAAATATTTTTGTTTATTTTGATTTTTAATTATAGCCTAAGAGTGCTCAACCACCAACTCACCGCTGAGTTTTGTATCTTGAGTTTAATTTGTCAACTTTTATAGACTTTTACTCACATCTTGAAGGTCTCTTTTAATTGTAAGAGTAAAACGATGTTAAATTCATGAAGTGGGAATCATACTCCGTGCAAGTATTCCGATATAAACAGTGGGAAACCAACACTGTAAATCAAACTTTTTATAGAGTCGTTACACTTTTAACCACTTTTTGTAGTTAACATACACCACACTAGTAATAGGAAAGTTAATATAAAACGTGATTTAGGGAGCGTCAATATTTAGCGGGGGAGGCGCAATGGAGGATTTCATTTTTTTCGGCCAAAAAAATTCGCGTTTTCCCTTCGCTTCCGTTTAAAAAAAATCACATTTCCTTGATATAGGTGATTTTATACCGTACACGTACATGCCCCCTTCCTCTCGCGATGAATATTCATACTCCCCTCTTGCTTTTACTTTTCCGTATCTCCCTCAAATCCTCCCTTCCTCCTAGCGTAAATGACATCTCCTTACTTTTTAAATCTTTCCTTTGAAATTAGACATACGCACATGTTTTATATGCAAACAATGAATGTGTATGTTAACCATTGGGCCTAAATGTTCACCTCCATTACCTCAGTGTTTGACTGTTTAAAAATTTTGAATGTGTTTAATATGTAATAACTGATTCACAGCGTGAACCGTAAGGGTACAGTATCTCGCTTGAACAATGATTTCCTGATGGAACTTCGCAATTGAATCTCACAACCATTGTGATGAATTGATAGACCTACCTTTTTAACATTCGTTCTCCGTTTAAGGCAGATTTATCAGTATTATCAGAAGGGAGGTTACATTATTCCCACTAGTTTCACGTCGATCTCTTGTGTTTTACGGTAATTTCCATTTGCGTACTCGCTCGTTCAACAACACTGAATACGTTAATAAATCCCAGACCCTCTGATTTGGGTTGCGTCAATTTCTGATGCAGTGTTTTAGCTCCTATAGCTTTAGCATGAATCCAAGACATGGCGTAGCATCGGGCGTAGAAGTTGGATAAATATTTCATCATTGTGATCCGAGTTTCGGGCAAATCAATGTCCATTATCGTATTCTGAGTTTCCCTGACAGTCATGGAGTATAACTTGTAAAGAAAATCAAACGTTGTGAGCCGGCGAGTAAATATTCCATTATAAAATCCCACTTTCGGTCAAATCAGTGAGTGTATCCTTCAAATTGTTGTTTCTCTGTTCCCCGGCCAGTTATTATGCATGGTGTTTAACTTGTACCAAAATATAGTTGCCCGCGATAAAATTGTACGTGTCTTTCAGAGGCTCTTATTTCCTCCACTGACATGACGGAGTGAGCACAGAAGCTACACTGGGTTTGAACTATGATCCTCACTAACGATGCATTTAGTCTGCAAATTTCATGGACATGTTTTAAAGCCTACGAAATTTATCCACAATACTTCGTAAGTTATTAAGGACCCTTGACAATCTTCTTATGCATTCATCTCCATTGTTTGTTTATTACTACATGGTAAAGACACCGTTCTTGTCAATCGTTTCTTTCGTTGTTTTGGGTCTTAATTGTATTTCACTCCATTCGTTAAAAAGAAAAAAATTTTAGTACTCGACAACTTGAGATTCACAACAATGGGTAACACCCGATGTGTGCGTTAAGTTAAGATAATGGCCTCGTTTTTCACGACATTCGTGGAAATAAAACACGGCTTCGGCTACGCTCACCGTAATTTTCTTTTCCACGGAATGTTGTAAAACATCGGCCATTATCTTTACTTAATTCCTGACATAAGGCAAATGCGCAATGCGAAGAGATTGACGAGTGTGGCGCCTAAAGTTCTAAAACGTAAACGCAATATAAGGTACAATAGACGGTATTGAGCCGGGGCCATGCCAACAAATGAATGTGAGTCGATTGGTTCAATTCACACCTGTGATATGAGCCCCATGTAGACTTACTATAATAATATTTATTATTATAAATGATACTCTGGTATCCGACCTGAGTATTAAACGATTTTCCCACAACATGGTCACCCCCAAGACCTTGGCCACGAAATAGGGAAAAAACCCTACCATGTTATTGAGCGAATTGCACAAAACATGATTTTTTTTTCATTTGCCTTTGTTTATAAAAACTCTCAAATACAGCAAAAATAGAAGCACATTTGCCATTCGCAGGTCCGCTTGCACCTTGGACAATTGAATTTTGAACCATTCCTGTTTAGCGCCACATTTTAGTCAATCAAACACCGAAGGAAAGCCCTGCCCTGCGAGAGACACTGCAGACGAATGATTAAGGAACCAGTAG